>VWZW01000843.1:74487-146615 GCA_013397115.1 Edolisoma coerulescens | reverse complement strand
GCGCGCCTCGGCCCGGCGCGGGCCCGCGGCGGCTTAAAGAGCCGGGGCGGAGCCATGAGGGGCCCGGCCCCGCTCCTGGCGCGGCGCTGCCCGCGCTGGGCCGTCCGAGGCCGAGGGACGGAGGGGTTCGGCCCTGCCCTGGCCACCCCGGGAGGCAGCAGGAGATGTCCCAGCTGCAGCCTCGGACCGCAGCACCCCAGCCTGTGGTTTTACTCAATTTTAGGATTCTGCTTTACATTCTTGCAGGCTCCGTGGCCGTGTTTCCCCGGAGCAAGGGGAAGGGATGCAGGGCTCCCCGAGGGGTTTCCCAGGGCTTGAGGAGCGAGCTAAGGCAGGAGCCCGTGCCCGGCTCGTAGGAGCCTCTGGAGACTCGGCACCGCAGCTGCCGCTGAACCAGTGCTCCGGTGGGGATTGATTAGGAGGGGCCTTGATAGTTTTCACAAAGGGCCAGCAATTAAGGTTGTCTACGCCTTGCTGGAGAAAACTGCCCAAGGCTTCAGCTGCTTTTTATAAGTGTCCCCATCTCCCAGCTTCCCAGGGCTGTTGCACGCTGGCTCTATCGGTTCAGGATTATGCACAGGGCTGCCTGTGTCTAGCGGGAGATGCGGGTTTAGCCCCTCCTCGTTACTAATCCAATACCAAATCACCTACTCGTTGCCCCCAGGAACAAAAAATTCATGCGTACCAGCCCTGGAGCCCAGCGAGCTGGGTGCAGGCAGCACCCACACACCTCCAGCACAAGCACCGTACGGTGAGATGGGCTGTGTGCTGCCTGGGCTGAAACAGGTCCTGCAGGGCTGTTGGCACAGGGTGACATGCAGCCTGCCTTGTCCAGCAGCTGGGCCCAAAATGCACGTGCTGTGAGATGACTGAAAATTACTTCCACATCAGGTCAGAGAATGAGAAAGGTTACCTGTGCCCTCCCCTTAAAATGTTCTTCCCATGTGCTGCAGCCTGTGTGCTGGCAGCTGCAACTTGCTGAGATTTTTTTGCCTTTCCGTTTTTAATTTTCTTTTTTTTTTATTTGTAATGAGTTTTGAATGACCAGATTGTGCATGATTTATACTCATCTCGTAGTCCTGCTGCATAAGCAAAGCCAGTATCACTTCCTGTGGAACAAGTTGGTGTTCCCTGTGAGCAAGACCAAGAGTCTGACCTCAAGCATCATAGCAAAAACTTTAGCCTAGGCTTTGAGGGAAGCGAGCACTAGGAGAAGCAGAAGTGTTAACAACTGTTGTTTCTTGAATTGGAGGTTACATGAAGGAAGAGGATCTCTCAAAGTCGGACAAGTTAGAGGCTATGAGTCAGAGCAGGCTGACTCAAATTGCTGCAAGAAATGCCTGTGCTCTCTTGTCCAACCTGTCCTGCTCCCAGCCCTGCTGGAACTGCGTGAGATGATGCTAAGTTATTTATCATGTCTCCTCGGGTAGCCTCCAGAGCGAATAGATTTTGTCTTTTGATAACATTTCCTACAGAGTATAAAAAATAAACAGCAGAGATCCCAATGGGAAGAGAGAAGCTTTGCAGACCTAGCAAGGTCTGACCATACTCAAAGAAAGGAAATTCTCACTGTAACCAAGGGGCCATGCTGGTATGAAATAAAACACTCTTCAGTGGTGAGGCACTGCTGAGTGAGCTGGAAGACAGTCTGACATCCAATATTTAATTTTCTCATGTTAAGTACTTTGTCAGTCTGTCAGAAACAGACTCACTGTGAGGGTCAGACATTATGTGTATCGAGTAAGTCCATTACTATAAGAACAATATTAAGGAATACATTACTGCAACACTTGGAAATAACACCTTGTGATGAAGGAAAACGAAAGAAAGAATGAAAACTTTTACCACATACTTTATTTTTATTGATATGGACTATTTTTATCAATAAATTTTATGAATGTAAGTATGCATATGTATATTTGTTATCTATAAATACATAGTTATTTTATTTGTAAACATTCTATCTCCTCTGCAGGTCTCTTTTTCTCTGTTTCTTTCCTGAGAGCATAGTTGAGAATTTATTTAAGATAAAGCCTGAATCCAGCCCTGCTGCGTTCCTCCTTGCTGTCCTGCACTCCTTCAACCTGTCACCCTGAACAAGCCTGCCATTGCCCAAGCAGCCCCACTGCCCCCTTCACTTCCTCGGCATCCTCCTGACCTGATCCTATCCTTCCCTGTGTTCCTGCCTAACACCTGCTGTAAACTACTCTTTTTGACTCGCCCACAATTTCAGATGATGCCTCTTCTCACTGGCCTGGGGAGGTAGTTCCCATCTAACCACCGTGGCAAGCCCCTGCAGGCAGCCTGGCTCCTGCAGTCTGCCAGCTTTTTGTCTGGCTTTTGCCATTTTGAGCTCAGCAGATTATAATTAGGACAGTTTATTTCTGAAAAACAGTGTTCAAGTGTATTAACAGCTCCTGTTCCTTTCCCCTGCTGATTCGGCAGCTCAGGGGTGGGGGGGTGGGATGTGTATGTTTCCTCTCTGTTCTTCTGCTTCCTTGGCCATGGGAAAGCCCACAGGCTCTACACAAAACTAGTTCTCCCTTCACTTGTAAAATTTACCTGAAGCACGTTTATCACCTCAGAACAAAATTTTCAAGGTTTTAGCTATGCCATAATTTTACGCAAGAGTTGTTTTCCATGTTTTGAAAAGCTGAGTAAATCATCAGCTTGTTTGACCTAGTTACTTCTCAAAAGACTTGTCGCACACCAGTGTACTCAGGCCTTTTACATCCACTAAGTACCTTCCAGTCACCTGGGATTATCTTATCCTCATTTGATCTTGTAAGCATGGTCCCATGTCTGCTAATGGCAGTCAATCTGCTCTGCTGGTAGTCTCTGCTATCATTTTCTGAAAGTTTATTCTAGTTAGTTTTGATTTTACTTTGCAGGGGGTGTATTCATGTTGTGACACTGGTTTTTTGTCAGACCTAGTTTTATCCAAATACTGTTACTACTGATAGAGCTCCCTTAAGTATGTTCTCATAAGAGCATAATTTTAGCTATTTTTCCTATTAGGAAAGGTGTTTTGAAGCTAGCATTAGAGTTTATTGTTTACCAGCCTGGGAGGTCAGACACTTTGCAGTGGTTCCTGTGGTACCTTGGTAATTTCTCACTGGCCATCCCCCAAACTTGCCCCAGTGAAAGGGATTTTCAAGTGACCTACATGCAATATCAGCTAGTGAAAAATTAATTTGTGCCCAGCATTACCCAGATTTGTCCTGTCCTAGAAGGGACTATGTGTTTAGCTAATTTCCTTGTCTAAGCATTCATGCATCTCAAGAGTGCTATACATTTATTCTACTATAAATATGATAATGATAAATTAGTGAAGTTTGCACAAATTAATGAAAACACAACAGACAATTCTAGAGTTTACCAGAGCTGTGATTTTTGGTTTTTAATTGTCTCTTCAAGTCCAATGTACAGATATGGAAAACATTCTCAGTATGAGAAGATGGTGCTTTTTAAGGTTACTGATTTCTTTATTATTGGTCGTGTTGTTATTTTATTTTGCTTTGGGGTCTCCAAGCAGAAATGGAGGCAACTGCAGAGCTGCCCACTGTTCGGAGTATGAGTGCTGGTGGAATTTTAAGGAGATTGAGCAGTGGATTTTGACTCGGAGGCTCTCAGATTCCTCTCCAGCTCGGCAAAGTTTTTGGGACCCAGTGTGTTCCTGGTTCCCCAGGGAGATGGATCCATTCATTCTGAGGGTCTTGCATGCAACACTTTAGCCTGATGTGAGGCTTATCTAAATGAAACACACGGTTTGCATCTAATCCTAAATACACTTAGTGAGGTAAAGCACGGTATAGGCTGCCAGTGATGAAGTTATCAGATCACAGCACTGTAAAAATCCAGGAAAACATTGGAATTACTATACTGAAGTTCTAAGGGTTTGGATGGAGGTTTCTGAAAAGGCCGGTGAAACATGAGCTCTATTTCAGATGCCAGCTCAGCAGAATACGAATACCTGGACTAGTAATGATGTCACTTCTCTGGCAGGAGGCATAATCTAGGCTGAAAGTATTGATTTCTTTAAAGAAGCTCGATTTTTTCACTGTGCACTCACAAGGCCAGATTATCCCTTGCATTGTGCCATGGAAAAACCTGCAGGCAAGAGCTTCAGAAATCTCAACCATGTACAAGTTCTGTTGCTGACTGACAGGATATCATTAGCGCAGGACCCACACAGCTCATTCCAATAATACTGTTACTGATATTGGGGAAGGCAGGGAAATGTGTTTAATATTAGATATAAGGCACAGAGGGGATAGCCAGGTGAAACTGTCTGACTCTGCTGTTTTCAGAATGCTTCCCAGCTCCATCAGGCTGCTGAAGAAATTATCTGGAGAGCAGATAGCAGTTTCTCCAAATCTATAATGTCAAAAAGCACTGGCTGGGCTAAAAAAAGAGTCTATGTGATTTTTTTTTCCCCACTGTCCCCTTTCCCGGTAATTCTTAGGGCTCTAAACCCTTCTGCACCATGCCAGCACCTCTGCATGTAGCTTCTTGTCCTGATAAGAAGAGGAAGCTCAAAGGCAAGACATGCCATGGCGTTACATCACCTGTGAGCAACCTAACTCAGAGCCACTGGCAGTCCCGTGCCAGAGCTCCCTGGTAAGTGTTGTGAGAAAGAAGAGGGCGGATGGTTTCCAAGTTGCATTGTGTTGCCATTACGTGAAGTTTCCGGCATCCTTACATCAAAGGAAAAGCATTTCAGACTCTACAGAAACAGCTAGGGGGTGGTCAGCAGTAAACCCAGCAACGTGCTGATGCTTGCTGCAAACCATTGCTACAAAAGCTGTCCCTGCCCCCGGCAGCACAACATGCTAAGATGCAATGACGCAACCTTTCCCTGGCTAGGAACATCAGATGTAGAGAAAGGAAGTGGAAAATTTGGCAGAAAACCTATCCCCCTAGAGGAGAATAAGCTATTGAGTGTGGTGGGGCTGGTAGTTTCTAGCATATCTCCTTGCAGCCAGCAGTGCTTTAATTACCCTCTCTGCAGAGGGGCTTGGTGGGATTTTCTCATCTGTTCTCATCTGAACAAAACATGAGCATCAGACTGCTTTTTACTGACAATAATGCCAGTGACAAGCACGTGTCATTTGAGAGTGCATGAGCATGCTATGAAGCCTGTTTTCCTCCAGCAGTAGAGAAGGAAAGGGTAGGTATACCCCATCTCACATTGAGTCTCCTGGTGGGAGAAAGACAGGGCTCTCCATAAATATGATTGTACTTCATTAACAGCCCATTGAAGCGGAATAGGTGGGACTGGTCACCACCTTAGTGATGCTGCTAAGATTGGGTGTGGCAGCAGCAACAAGAGCCAGGCATAAGGTATAGCCCCCCTCTGATTCCTTTGCCTGAAAACGAAGCACCTGAAGCAGTCTCTGTCTAAAAAAGCAAGGCTATTCTGGCTGCAGGCAGCTTGCCAAGGAAGACCTGTGCCTGAGAGCTATTCCCAGCCTGCAGAGCTCCTGGTTTGGTGCATAGCAGCTGTGAGTCCGTGGTGAAGCAACAGCAGCACTACATTTGGGTGGTGCCTTTCTCCAGTGGATACCAGATACAGGTGAGGCAGCATTAGCTCCTGCCATCGGAGTGAGCTTCCATTAAGCTCTGGATGGACCCATTTCTGTCTCTGACATGTCCCTGGTGTGCAGGATCCATGGCAGTAACTGTGTGGCTGTCTTGGTTTAAAAGACAAATATCTGCCAAGGAAGGTGGAAACCTTCCTGGAATGGAAAGACAACCCCTCCCTCCAAATTATTGTGACTGCGTGACACAACAGTAATACCTCACATCTGCATTTTGAAGCTCAGCTGCTCACCTCAGTGCCATCTGAGGAGGAAAGACTACTTCATCAGTTAAATCAGCTAATCTGGTTATTAATTAATTTAGTTATCATCACTGGTTGGAGTATTTTAATTACCTCTATCATAAATAATTATTTGAACCAGTAAATCCAGGTAATAATAGTACCATAGAAATGCTGATTGTATGCAAGGGTTTCAGCAAGGAGAGGATGTCAGGACTGAGTGCTTGGAGATGTGTTTGTGATTGTATTAACATAAAAACCATTGTAGTGCACAGTGAGCACCCAATGTGAGCTGCCCAGCAGAAACTGCTCATCTGGGACGCTGCTTTCCCCCATCAGCGGATGTATCCATCAACCAGCACTGACACTGGAACTCCCCTGGTCTCTTGGGCCCAGTGCTCTTTCCTACTCCCATTCTTGCCCATGCTTTGTCCCTTCTATTGGCCACAGCATTAATCAGGGTGCTCAACAGTTCCCAGTTAAAACCGACTGTGCAAAAATCCTACCTAGCGGCAATGCTGCATCATCAGGAACAAATCATTGTAAGGCACTCTGCTTTCCTGTGGTTTCTTTGGAAAGCAATTTATGACCCCTTCCACGCACAATGAGTGCAAACAACTGTGCTTAGGAAGAGCACTTTGGCCAGCTCTTGCACATCACACAGTCTTGGCAGTGATCCCTTTTTTCTTGGCACAAGTATAGAAGCTCTAGGAGGCTGAGGGTGTCAGAACCTCGTCTGCATGGCACCGATGGTCAGTTTTCAGTGCTTGGCTTAGTCATTATCATTAATGCTACGTTCAAATTATGACAACCACCATCATGTAAGGCATGGTCTGTGACAGCCACACACAGTCCTGCTACGATAGACCAGTGCCTGTAAAGTACAGATCTCTTTTGCTGAGAAATGTGGGTGTAAAAAAGCAACGAAAGACCTGAAAGGATTCCTACAGAAATTTTATCACTCGGAAAGAAGATCCAGCATCAACAACAGTGAAATTCCTTGGTCAGGAAAAAGCCCAAACAATTTCCAATATTTTCCTTAATTGGATTAAAAATGTCACCTTCGGAATACATTTAGAAATCAATTATTCTTTTCTCTTTGTTGTGCCGTCAGTTTGTTTTTTACACTACATTAAGCAAGGCAATGAAATGAGGCTGTTGTGTTTCTTATTGATTCTGCTTTGTGTTCGAAGTCAGTTTATCTTTCTAGATGTTAGGCCACAGTAAACTGTTTTCTTTTCTAGTACAGATGAGATAGCTATCTGCACAAACTTTAAAAATAAAGGAATTGCCATTGTCTACCACAGAGTCATTTCTGATCTTCCTTGAGGTCTATATTCATGCATACAGTTAATTAAAAGACACATTACACCATGAAAGAGATTGTATGGAGGTTGGGAAGACAGCCTGCTTAACCCAGCCCCAAGAGAAGATGTACTAACAGAGATTGAAGGGGAGGTGGTTGAGATTTATTATCTAAAGTGTAGGGATTAAAAAAGGATTTTAAATAGGAGTGTTCTGGGGGTTGTTTAGTAGGCGTAAGTGGGGAGACTGTGTCAGGCAGAAGAGAAAGCGTCAAGCATGGAGTGAGCATAGGAAGCAAAGAGAGTAAACAGAATAAATGTGTAAATAGGGAGAACAAGATGAGTGGTATTAAGGGAAACTGGAACAGAGAAAAGTAGGAAGATAATATGCAAGATCCTAGTGGAAAAGATTCTGGAGGAGGACAAAAGAACCAGCATTTAATGCTGTTTGAGACTGAAGACTGACCTAGGGAGGCAGTCATCAGCATGAGAGAGGTTTTAGTACTAGGTTAAAAAAGTGTTTTAAAATTCAGAAGTTTATTAGCTCCAAACTGGCTGTGAAATGCAGGAATATGTGTATTTTCTGTATTCCTTGCAAGTTATGTTACTGCTTGTACTGTTATGTTTATCTCTGATTTATTTTTTTGTTCTAAGATTTTTTTTTCCTGCAGCAGTCCAGATGTTCAAAAGCCGTGATAAACAACATACTAATTGTAATTTAAGGATTTAAGGGTGATATGTTATTACCACCAAAAGGCTTGTTCTCTTAATTGAAAATAATTTGCACATTTTTTCAGAGACTGAATTTTAAGTCAGAAATGTATATAGCCATATCTGTCTGTCTATCTATCTATCTGTCTGTCTATCAGGATACAGATGTGGACCTGCTGGAATGGGTCCAGAGGAAACCACAACAATGATCAGAGGTCTGGAGCACCTCTTCTATGAAGGCAGGCTGAGAGAGTTGTGGTTGTTCCAGAGAAGAGAAGACTCCGGAGAAGAGAAGACTCCAGGGACACCTTATAGCACTTTTCAGTGCATAAAGAGGGCTGACAAGAGAGCTGGAGAGGGACTTTTTACAAGGGCATGTAGTGAAAGGACAAGGGGAATGGCTTCAAACTGGGGGAGGACAGGCTTAGTTTAGGTATTAGAAAGAAATTCTTTACTAAGAGGCACTTTACTATGAGACATAGAACAGGTTGCAAGAGAAGCTGTGGATGCCTCATCCCTGGAAGTGTTCAAGGCCATACTGGCTGGGGCTTTGAGCAACCTGGTCTAGTAAAAGATGTCACTACTCATTGCAGGGGGTGTTGGACTACATGGCCTTTGAAGGTCCATTTCAACTCAAAGTATTCTATGATTCTGTGATAGTGATGTCTCTGGATTTTTTTGACCCTAATCTATACACATTATTATTTATTCTCTATCATTTGCTCAGCACAAGTACAGACCCATCAGTTCAATGTAAATCACCTAAAAATCTCTGCTCTCAATTGAAAACCAGTAAGTTATCATATTGTACCCTGCAGTTTAATACCATGCTTTGTGTGCACGTAACAGCCTCGGTGACATGGTTCCGAGTGGGAGGAACAGCACAAGGTTTTTGGCATTTCTGTCTCCCAGGGGCTGATGTACACCGTGCTAGAGCGGCTCTGGCTGCTGGGTGTTGCTGGGCTGCAAAATCCTCCTAAGAGTAGGTGATCCCCTTGTCTGGCCAAGGCTGAGGCCAAATAAAGAACCCACAAATCACACGATCACAGAATGATTTGGAGTGGGAAGGAACTTAAAAGTTTGCCTAGTTCCAACCCCCCAGCCATGGTAGCTAAAAGAGGCCCATGGATTTCAGTAAGTTTTGGATGGTTTTTCACTCCTTTTCCTTGGCCATCTTACCCCTGTCAAGTGAGGATGGCAGCTAACATTGTGATCACTGAGCAGGGGCAGTAAGTTTTAGAGAGCCGTATCCCTATCACAGCTGGTTGCAACTATAAGTAAAGGTCACTAATTAAAGGTCAACATACTAGTCTGAAGATGAAATGTTCGGCAATACTGTTATGGAGCTGGTCATTTAGCAAGCAGCCTGCTGTCTGTCTCTCCTACACTATAAGTGGTTTCAATCTTGTTCCTGCAGAGAGCCAAAACTTCTGTTTGCCCAACAGCAAATTTTCAGCACAACTCAGGCCGAACCTTGCAGAAACAGCTGTGGAGCAAAAGTGCAACAAACACTGAAAAATTTCAGCAGGTATTGCAGCCTTAAAAGCTTATTAATTTTTCACTCCAAAATCTAACCGTTGTGTTTGCTTTACAAGAGAAATAAAGGACTTTTGTTTCCAGCCCATGATTATTTAGTGTGAATCAGGCCTCGTAAATGCCCCTTGGCATTGTATGCGTTCTTCCAAACCTGGCTTTTAATGTTCGAAGAGTAATTACGTGGGCCTGAAATTCACAGCTAAAATATGTTTTGATTTGTTTACATGTAATTGTTGTCAGGCAACCAGATACTGTTTTCAATTAGGCATTATGTTCCCTGCAAGAAGGTTAACAGAAATCGAAAGTAATTAGCTCTCCTAAAAAGCAGCCATTTTATGCCAAACAGAAGAGGATTTTTATTTTTGCAAAAGATATAAGGTAAAATAAAACTGCTTTGCAGGTTAGCACAATTTTTACTGTTTTGAGATACCTTCGATGGTCTTTAAAAAGCAGAGAAGGGAATGGAGCAATTCCATTGCCTGTGGTGCATTTGGAGTGTGGTGGCAAAACCAGTATGGAAATCAGCTGAGAGATGAGCATTTAACCATTGGAGAGATTATTGCTGATATTTTGGGGTACCCAATGCTGGTAGTTTCCATCAGCTGTTTTGTTTGAGCAGAGGACTTCCCAAATTTAGCGCACACAGCAAAAGACCTCTCATGCACGTACTGCCTCCTCTCTCACCCCACCTGTGTTGCTCTTACCCATTTGGTATGTCAGGAAAATATTCCCTAAGAGCTTGAGGTGTGCTTCAGGAGTACGGGTCTTGTTTGGAGAGATGGCGGGCAGGCTGGTTAGATACTAAAGCAGTTTTTGGTCATGCAGATTAGACACCAAATCCTATTTACTGTAGGGAACCTGGACACCTTGGAGGTTTGAAGGTGTTGGAGATTTCTATCAGTTTCTTTCCTTGCTTCCAGCCCACTGTTTCACAGCCCAGCAATAAGTACAAGGCTGGCATGGCACTCAGCCAGACATTTTTTAGCCTGTTTTCCCATGTTTTGTTCATTGTGCTGGGATCTGATTGTATGTGCTCAAGCCTGTGCCAGCTCAGCGAGGCTTTCACTGCTGAGGATGGAGACCCTGCACTTGCCTGTGGATGTTTGTGGGGGTCAGCACATCACTGGGGCCTTGTTTGAAATGAATTTGTATAAATGAGGAAACAATGGGTTGCCTGGTCATGCAAGTGGAGACCATTGACAGCTTGCCTGCCATCAGGACACTGCTCTTGTTGCCTCAGACTTGTACAACCAGACAAGGTCCTTCTTAAATAAGGAAAGTCAGTGATTCTTGGAGTTGTTCATTTTAGCTACATAACTTTGTATGATATTCAAATCTGTGTGAATGTAATCCTTGTGTTTTCCATGCTAATCATCTTAGTAATGTGTATTCACTAACTTATACAAGCATTTCCTGATACTCATTTTGCTTTCATTGCCTTTTTGCTCTTCCTGCTCTCGCTGTCTGGAAAATGCAGGACATACCATTTTGCCTAATCCTTTATTTTCCCCTTTGCCTGGCAGTCTTTTTTTGCCACCTTCAGCCCAAAGCCTTCATCTAACTTATTTTACTCCTCCTTGCCTGAGAGCAGCCCTCAAGTTGGTATGGAATACACACAAGTGCACAGACACATGTGCACATGTATAAATACCTATATACAAAGATATTATGTTCCTGTGGACTGGGAGGACAACATGGTTTACATCATCTCACATTTATTGCCCTGACCTTTTCAAATAACTCATGTGAAGTTTCAGTGTTACTTTAGTTTGTCTTAGTAGCAAGTTTGCAGTTGAATTTATACAGTATTTTATAGTTTGAGTCTTTTTTCCCTAGTTCAACTGTACTTCAGGGAAGAAATGTTAGAAAAAAATAAATATATGTGAAATAAAATTAGTGTGCAATATACCACTAATATATCACGCAATATACTCTAATGTTTGAATTTCACTGTGCTATAAATAATTTCATGCGCAGATGAGGAACAGACTTTTGGTTTACTACTGTCTGTCTGAATTAGTCATATATGGTAAATTTCTCTAAAGGGGTCATATTTGACCGAAGGTGTCTGTTATTGTTGGCATTAAGTGATACGCTTTCTAGAACTGCTAGACTACTCATGGCACTAGACCAATTTGTTATTTTGGGAGTAGATAAAGTCTTTGTTTAGCCTTCTGGCACTCAGTGGAGCTCTTAAAAATGGTTTTCTTTGTTTTGCTAAGGTTTTCTGTTCCTCTTAAATCTACTCCGGTCTATGGGGTTTTGTCAAAGGAGACAAGAGGCCTGAGTATTAGGTGTACTCTTTCTTGGATGTGTTCCCAGAAGGCTCAGTTTCAGGTGGGTGGGAGGGGCCCACGAGCAGATACTGTACAGTACTGTGCTTGTAGGTTGCAGTGTCAGCACTCCGGCATTTGTCTAAAACCAGCAGCTGTCATTGTTGCTGACATTCACTAGATATCAGATATGATTTTCATATTATACAATAGCACCTGGAGAAGTTGAATCATGGGTTTTTTCCATGTATAAGTGTTACCTCATTGTGTACAGCTTGGAGTCAAATCCGGTAGAGGACTTGCACAGTCAAAGTGTGGGGATTTTTACCTGATGGCAAAACTTCCTCAGCTCCTGATTTTAAGATGGCTGGACCTGCATGTTTACACAGACCCAGAGCTGCCCCAGCTCTGGCACAAATATTACCTCGGGATGTGGAGGATACCTGAGACCAGCTGGGATCCTAAGCAAAATGTTCCTTCCCCGCAGCGATTGCCGTGCTTAGCACACAGGCAGGATTGTTCTCACAGAAATACCACTGCCAGCTTCCCTGAAGGCAGCTTGTGGTGCTATTGTGTGCGACAACCCCGCAATTAGAGCAGTTAACAAGAGTCTGGGAAACCCGTATTAAGTTCTCTTTCCAGGCAGAAAGGATGCCAGCAGCCCCCTTGCCAGGCTCCAAGCTGCCCTGTGCGAGTGGGACTGTCACTTGTGGGTGCAGAAGGGGCCCCTGCTGTTGGAAATGGGGCTTATCCACCCTGCTCCTCCTCATGCCCAGGGCTGCTTTAGCTCATCACTCAGGGACTCCGCCCTCTAAGAGCATCTGCAGGGGTCTGAGCATCTGTACTGCTCCCAGGTCTGTGGGCTTGATCCCAGCAGAGGCTTTCATCCTGTTACACAGCTGAGACAGACTCTTGAGAAGCTCCGGAGGTCAGTGGACTCCACTGATTTACAGTCCCGAGCAGTTCGCTGGATTCAGGCTCTGTACTTAAGCTATTTTTATTGCAGAACTTCCCAACAATGCCTTTGGTTTGATCGGGGATGAAGTAAGTAAGCTCCCTGATAAAATGCCCACTTAAGGACATACTTAAGTGCCATCAGCTTGAGTGAATCTTAAGTAGGCTCCCCATAGTTGCTTTTCAGAACAGAGCTGTGACCCACAGGACCTGATTTCACTGTCCCTGCTCAGGCATTGTAGTCGGTGGGATGAAGGGGCTGGTGTTGCCACACCTTGGCTCAGGTCTTGGAGCTGAGTGAGGGTTTCAGGCTTTGATTCTGGGTAGAAGACATGACCGCCCCTTTGGATGAATAGCACAGAAATGGCACTGTGCTGTCTTTCTGTACTCTCCTGCCACAGCATGTTTTCTAGAGATTTCAGCAGGGAGGTACACTTAAAACATTTTTTCATTTGAGGCTCGTAAAAGATCTTTCACTCCTCAGCCTTTTGAACTGAAGCACTTCCATATTTTCTCAGGGCACTTATTAAAATGCCAATCAGTGAAAATGTCTCCAGGAATACCGTTTTCCAGGATATGGCTCCTCATTCATCACGAGTTCCGAGTTACACTGTAAAAGGCCCAATTCAGCAAATGTAAACCCTTACAAATCTACCTTATGTCCCAAGAAAGCCTTGATGGGTACAATTCTGGCTTGCATTAGCATGTGTTTGAAAAGCCTGAACACAGAGACCAGATATTGGAAATATTTGTGATGGTTTGACAGCTTTTAGTTGAAAATTTCACTCCAGCAGCATGCAGATCTCACTCCAGCCGTCAGGAAAGCAGCAGGTGGGTGTCACTGATGCCCTGTGCTGCATGTCCTCTGATAACAAAAGTTTAAATGATTTTAGAGGGATGAAAATATGATTCAACACTTGGTTAATTTTTGCCCAACATGGGCCCAGTCTGCACAATTTAGATGGCTAAATGTCAGCTTGCAGTGTTGCTTAAAATGTAGGGCTGTACTTTTTAGTCTTTCAGTGGTTACTTGAGGCTTAGGCATCTGGATCTTCTGAAACTCAGCTGAAGGAGCTGATGTGGACAGTGCTGTGTCACAAGTATACGCAGTACCCCCAACATTCCTGTTTTCCTGACACCTGGGCTTCTGGCCATACCCCCACCTTTTGGGGGGCCTGAGAGGAAGGACACACCCCAACATCCTTGTATATAACCCCCTATATCTGGAATCAAGGCTTTGAAATCTCAGAGATGTCAACTGGTTTTTTGTAACTCATGTGAAGTGACAGGACAGGGAGTGCTGGATGCCAAGAAGGGAGGTCACCCAAAGAGAGCAGCACTTAGCTGATGGGGGCAGGCTGGTGAGCAGCATTGATGAGGGCTTGAAAGGTACAAGTGTGCTATTGCTGGCCAGACACTGAAGTCCTCATGCTACTATTTGCTCCATCAGGCTGTTATCATCAGAGAGTTTGTCTGTATGAGGTGAGGTATATACAGAGTAAGAGCATCGGTATTTGATATCTTACAGTGAGGGAGGGGACTGTAAAACTCTACAAGTAAAGAATATGCTTTAAAAAACAATTTGAAGGGCAAAAGGAGGGTGAGGGGTTGGGCAGGAAGGCAGGTCTCTTGGCATATACCTAGAATGAATTTTAACACAGAAGAGCATTGCGGGTACAAGAAGACTCAGCTGCTTTTTGATTCAGTGTTTTGGCCAACTCATCACTTTGCTTGTTTTTGTCTGAGTGGCTGTAGTGGCTTGTTCCCATGGTCATCGTTGGCTCATCAGCTTTGCTCAATTCTTTGGCATTTTCAAAGGGACCAATTAAGGCCATTTCCTTGAACTTCATCATTAGAGACAGTGCTCAGTTTGTGCATTCTGGTTACTTGCCAGATCTGGTGCAGCTGTCCCATGTTTGGGGACTTGTGTGCAGCTTCATTTTGTGGAACTGGGATTTTGCCTGTCAGCAGAAGAAAAGTTTTCTACCTGACTTGAATTTCCCCAGGCCTAGAATGATACCCAAGAGGAAACTGAAACCCATGCTTCTTTTATTTTAAACGGATCTGCACAAACATCTGCCATAAAGGGGGCTTTGAATTACTGGGAGCAGGAGCAAATGGGAGCACTCCATAGGGTGTGGGAACATTTTGTAAGGCATAGGATTTGGGTCTTAATTTGAGTTTAGCCAAAAGAAAGGTGTCAAAATATTGATCTTTCCAAATTCTATACAGAATGCATTACAGTTGGCCGCTGAGATTTTACTTCAGTCTGCATCAGGATCGCTGACACAAGTCACTAATATAAACATTACTAAAAGGTTCATTTTTCTCCTTTAGCATGGCTTCTAGTGCTCTGGAGTTTTCAGTTTCATATTTTTTTCCTGGCTATTACTTACTAAAGATACACATTCAATGGGTTGCCTTTTTGGCTAGATAGATATTTTATGGTGTGGTCAGTGAACTTTATTGAACAAAGCTACAGCCTGGGTCAAAAGCGGTGCAAAACTGCAAGTGTGCATTCCTAATATTTTTAACAGGAAAGTAGTGTTGAAGAAATACAGTCACCATTCTACAGTACTTGGCAGTGGATGCATTCTCCTACTTGAAGATTTCTTAGCATCACATCTCATGGGAGGAAATGAAACATGTTAGATTTTTGAGATGAGAAGAGAGGTATACGGGCATTTTAATTGCAGTTACCCCATCCAGGAGCCAAGCCCCCCACAACCGCTCATTCAGTCCCCCACCAGCAGGATTAGGGAGAGAATTGGAAGGGTAAAACCCAGAAAACCCATGGATTGAGATAAATACAGTTTAATAGGGAAAGCAGAAGCTGTGCACACAAGCAAAGCAAAACAAGGAATGAATTCGTCACTTCCCATGGGCAGGCAGGTGTTCAGCCATCTCCAGGAGAGCCCCATTAGGTATAACAGTGACTTGGGAAGACAAACACCATCACTCCAAATGTCCTTCCCTTTCTCCTTATTCCCCCCAAGTTATATAACTGAGCATGATGTCAGATGGTCTGGAATATCCCTTTGGTCAGCTGGGGTCACCTGTCCTGGCTGTGTCTCCTCCCAACCTCCCACGCACCCCCAGCCCCTCACCAGAGTGGCAGTATGAAAAGCAGAAAAGGCCTTGGCTCTGTGTAAACCCTGCCCAACGATAACCAAAACATCTCTACATTATCAACCCTGTGTTCAGCACAAGTCCAAAACACAGTCCCATACAGCCACTATGAAGAAAATTAGGTCTACCCCAGCCAAAACCAGCACACTGCTCAGGAAGTTAGGATCAAAGAGCAGAAATGATGCTTCATCTTTGCTTTTTTCCTTAATGAATTAAACAAGTTATTTTCTCCTGTCCTGGGCTCTGGCAGCCTGAAATGCATGGATCTGGTGATGGCTGTTTTGCAGTAACAGATTCCTTCTCTCTTTTTTCCCTTTCCCATCTCACCTATTTGTTTCAAATATATCCATCAATTTCTCTAAGTCCTTGTAACTAGGTTTAGTGGAAGAATTGAGAAGTTATCTGTTTCCAGATAGTAGTATGGTTAGGAATGGAAATTCAGATTGGCCCAGGTTATGCTGTACAAGCAGTAAGTGTACTTCTGCTATAGAAAATCACTTCATTTGCATGTTTTGAATGAATTAGCAACCAAAGTGGTAAGTGTCATGCTTTAATAGTATTTTTTTTTTCCTCAGAAAGGGCTATTAAAAAAAAAAAATTGTACATTTATTTTCAATTCAATGCTCACCAGGATTCTATTCTGAGATATGCAGAAACTGCATCCTACGTGTGTCTCTGGTACCCATTTCAGCAAGTCACCTCAGCTGAAGGCAGCGGGGGGTTATACCACATGAGTATGTTGAATTATGCCCAGGACCACACATATATTCCCCATGTACTGTGTGGTGAATAAACACTGGTCCATGGGTTCCCATCAAATGCAATCATTGACAGAACTGGTTTTGGATGAGGCAATGAACTTGGGCCTCCCTTTGCATCCATGAAACCAGCTTTTGCTTTTGGAAAACTGACTAAGAAGCTTATTTGCCAGTAGATTTCCATGCCGAACAAATGAATGCAGGAAGTAAGGAGAACTAAGTAGGACAGCAGATGTAGGTAAGGAGTTGATAGTCCAGAAGGAGCGATGAAAGTTTTGGGATGTGGAGGTTTTTCCCCATTGCAGTGTTACAACTCTCTTATATTGTGAAAGGGAAGATGATTAACCATAGCTGTGTCGCTGTAGTGTTATAAAATGGATGGGATGGTACCGTTCAAGGAGATATCAAATGATCCAGTAGCATGGATAACTAACAGCAGATTTCTCTCTATGACAAGACTAAATTGTAACAACAGCTTGGAAATAATGCTGGTACATTTTTCCATTAATGAAAGTTTAATTTCTGGAGCTTTGACAGGTTTTTAAAGTAACATAGACATTTCTTACCACTGAAACCCACATCGTTATTACAAAGCCAAACTGTTCTCTCTGAAACCACATTATGCATGTTGTAACAGTACTCTCCCACAGATGATGAATGCTTAGGACATATTTTTCCATGTGAATCATGCATTCACTTAAAAATAAATTCTCTATTAAACAAAATACAATCATGTGACAAGTTTTGTAGGTTTGTCTCTCCTTTTCATTAGCTTATCAATGTTTTTTTACTGCTTCAAATAATTTTCTGATGATTGCATTATTTTTCCTCTTTAGCCCCCCTCCTTTTCTATTCAATGTAATATAAAGGAGTTTCCAGCCTTGCTTTGTTGCAAGCACAGCTCAGTAAAATCAGTGACCAAGAACTGATTCTGCAGCAAGATGAGTGCAAATAGAACTGTAGTGTTCCTTGAAACCAGTGGTCACACAGCTGTATATGAAGTTGCCTGACTGCATTTCTCTCCTGAATAAAGCCCTTAAAGAGAAACAAAGCCATTGTTACAGTTCCTGACCCTGATCCCTGAAGAAAACAGTCTCCACAATTTTTTTACTTTTCTTCAAAACTAGAAGGTTACAAGGGGGCTTGAAAAACATATGTTGTTGTAATGCTGACAGTCTGGGTGAGCATTCATCACCAGATGCTAAGTCTTGCCACAGGTGATACGGTTTTCATGGTTATTATCTGACTGTTTCACAGCCCCAGATAAAAGATAAACAACATCCTAAGTTCCAGGAGTGATTAGTTTTGATAATTGTTCTGCTGCTTGCTTTGTGCAATTTACTTCTATAAATACACACTAGGGGAATCATTCGTCTAGTGTACCATGGCACAGTAATTTCCTATATAATTTCATCCAACTGCTGCAGGAACTCATTTGAACAATTGTTAATTAATCATTAGCAGTCATTAACTTTGGGTAGCAATGATTGCTAATCAAGATTTTCATGCTGCATTTTTTATTTCTGAAGGTTCCTAATTAATCAAAGTAGTAACATTTTTTGTTATTTGAGAAAAAGAAACAGTACGTTTCTAACAGAACTGTTAGCTGCATGTTTGCCTTTAAAATTGTTGCACGTCTTCACTCTGGCTGCTTTTTTGCCGCATAAATTGCTTGAAAATATTTTGCAGTTTAAATTAACAATGCTCTCCCATTGTTCATGCTATTGGCAATTATCCTGCTAGGAATAACCATGAAAGTAGTGACACCACTCCAACTATTTCCCTCATGGTTAATTTTCTTTGCCTCATACCTCATGGCTTTGAAAAAAAGAAAAAACCCAGATATTAATAGTACTTTCAATGCCAGCTTTTTCTCAGTGGTGTAGCTAATAATAATCTATTTTTCTATTAGTATACCCTTGCGGCCCACCACCACCATGCTTGTAGACGAGGTAGGTGTTGCTACATCAAGACTTTGTGGAGCTCCTCAATAGAGGAATATTTAATTCCAATTTTCTCTTGCACTGAAGTGACTTTGCTGTGTCTCCTTAGAAAGAATAGAGTGGCACAACCCATGGATGACACAGGCATGGAAACCTTCCCTTAGGGAGAAAGGTTGGCCTGGTTTCTCTGCTTTCCTTCCTCCACACCTTTGCCTGCCTCCCTGGATAGCAATGGTGGTGGGAAGAAAGGACTAAAGGTTGAGCAGAACTGCAGCTGGGCTGCACCACATCTCCAGTGAGGACCTTCACCCTCTGTAGCTTGGCCAGGCTGCACCAGACCATTCCTGTACTTCCAGTCCCACACAGAACTTAGGGTGACCACGTGGGAGAAACTGGACTTGGAGAGTCAAATATTTCCCCTTTCTGAGGCACGATGGAGAAGCAGCCCAGAAGCTGTCAGGTTAACAGTGGAACCTTTGCAAGCACTGGGAGGACAATGACGACAGCTTCCTAAACTAGGGACCGTGTCAGCTCCAGCACCCCAGCTTTAGGCAAGCAACTCCCGTATGTGTGCCTTCGCTCTGGCCAGAAATGTTAATAATTAACTCACAGGGCTGCGAAGTACTTGAACAAGAAAAAAGCAGCATATTTGAACAGCACCTAAATCCAGCCGAGCCTACCTCTGCGACGCCAGAGTGAGCTGCCGGATGGGGTGTGACCCACCAGCCTCGGCATGGAGAGATTAGCCACTCCTATCACTGTAGTTACTGAGATAAACTGATCACACGCTCACCTCACTGGGAGCTGCAAAGACTGAGGCCAGCAAGTCAAGTCCCTTGACAGTGAAAATGCTATTGAATTGCGCTAACACTTCATCACTGCTGCTTGCTGCACAAATACTTGCTATTACATTTGTTATGAAAACACGTTTCCTATAGAGCTGCACACTGCAAGGCTATGAAAAGCAAAGGGCTGAAATCAGGGTGATCTTATTTCAAGGAATTCCAGAGGAATGAACAATAATTTGCCACTAACTGCAAAGAAGCTTTGATAAAACCTCTGAACAGATTCCCAACAGCACATATTTTCCAGAGGCTGCCTGGTAATTTTCAGTAAAACCCAAGAACAATATGACCATTAACTTGTATGTTATATGTCATCCAGATTTGTTCATATCATTCTCCTCTGCACTGCATCTTTTCTAGGCATGTTTTCATAATTTATGGTGTGTGGCCACATTTGGGCTCACTCAGTTATACACCCATGGAAAAACATTAGATGAAGGTCAAATGAAGCCCACAGGGATGGTGATTATCTTTCCCATTTGACTCTTCCTTAAAAAGTACCAAAGTTACCTTCTAGCCTGTGGCTTCATTTGTAGACAGATAGCATCTGCACAGACCTCTCCCCACATAAAGGTGCAGTCGATATTTCCTTGGAATGAACAAGGTCATGAGCAGTGATGACGTTTGATGGCTCGGTGAACCACGCAGGGATGGCTTGTGGCACTGCCTGCAACGCTGTGCAAGGGCATGCTAAGTAACGGGACATGCTTGTTGGGAAAAACCCCAAACCTCCTCATGCTTGGCTAGTGCTGCTGATATTGTTTGATGGCTATAAATGTTCAGAAAATTGCCAGCTGTTTGTGAGGCTGTGCTGAAGGCTTCCCAATTCTAGTAATGCTCTTTCATTGTTGTGAGTTTTATACAAGGTACAGGTTGGTTCTGCTTAGACTTGTTGCCATTTAAACTTCCAATAGCAGTAATCAATACCAGATGAATGAAGTTACCAGCCAAACAAGAAGACTGGTGGATGGTTGAAATAATTTGTAATACCTCATGGGAAAGTTAATTGTTCAAATTATTCAGCAAATATTGCAAGTTCTCAGACAAATAGAACATTTGAATATTTTGTCATCATGAAGACCTATGTCTGTGCAGAATATTATTTTAAATTAATATTTCAACTGACTCATGTTTTATTTCTTCTGTGTAGCTGGCCTGGTTTTGTCCTATTGATAGAGAAAGTAAAAAATGTATGAATGTGTTCTAATTCCCCAATTCCCTATTTAATAAAACTTATTAAAAATTTTAAAACAAGCTTTAAGGCATGTCCTGCTGTGTGGTTAGTTCTCTTAAGAAGATTGGCAGACAATCCTAGCTGTGCTGTGATCCCAACTCCCAGTGGCTGAAATGTTGGGATGCACAAGTCATTAAAAAATATAGATGTTGATAGTTTAAATTGCCTAAATTAGAGAGGTCCTGATATTGCCTAAACTGGGAGATGTGCATGATAGTCATTAGTTCAAATTCTTTGCTGATATAAAGCCACAGAAAGAAACACAACTGACTCTAAAGATCTAGAAAGACCAAGGCTTTTTATTTCAAAATAAAAATACCAGCTATTATCATTTTGTGTTTAAATACTAAGGGTCAGTGCAGATGAGATTCTTTGTATGATACATTGTACTTGCTAAGCATGTAGGTAAGGTTTATTGTCTGTGTTCTGCTTAAGGTGTCCTCTCCAACTCATGACTTTGGTGTGGCCACCACTCTTTCCAGGTATTTGTCAGTCTGAAGGTACCAAAGAGAAATTTTGTATGACTCTCTTATAATTTAAATGTACTCTGATTTAAAATGTAGAAGAAAGTTAGATGCTGATGTATTTTTTTCCTGAAAAATAACATGCATCTTGCTATTCGATGAAGCCTCCTCGAGAACTTTTGTGTGAAAGAAAATGGCTTGTACCCAAGCAAAGCACTGACACTTTGCTGGGACACGTTGGTCTGATGTTTTTGTGGGTGAGAACATGACCAGGTAGAGCAGCAGGCTGTACCAAGAGAGGACAATGTGCTTTTCCTGGGGACAGCAGTTTTCCCTCTGCATGAAGTTACAGAAGGTGGTTTGTGGGGTAGAGCTGAAGAGCCAGGGTGTCTCTCTGGTTTCTGGAAGCTTCTTCCTAAAAGGACGTGCTGGATTTAACTCTGCACTTGAGCATTCAATTAAATGATAAATCAAGTTTTCTAAAATACCTGAAAATCTGGTGTGGATGCTTTCCACATACTTGATCAAAGGTGTGTATCTTACCCGTGGGATCAGCAAAAATAAGGACTGAATGCTTGAAAACCATTGCAAGTGTTTGCAGCTGGTCTTTTTTAATAGAAAATCCATTATAGATGCAATTCTGGGGCAGGCACAAAGTAAAGATGCACAGGCAGGACTGTGAGACAAGTCCTGGCAAAGGGCTGAGAGGGTCAGAACATGAGCATCAGCTTCTTCCATTCACATCCCAGCCTCTGAGTAGGCTCCGCTACAAAAGGCGGCGGTCACTGACACATTTATTGAACTGGAGTAGTCAAAGTGCAATTTGTCAACTTTAGTCTAACAAGAGGGGAAAAACAGCCGAACAATATGCTGTAATAACATCCACTATTAAATCAAAAATTGGTTTTCATCAAGACAAATTACAAATCTGTATCTCAATTCTCCTATAGTCAGAAAGCACTAAGATGACAAAATGCTTATCCTTTCAAATATTTATGCAAAAGGACATGGATAGCTCTAGTATCTTCATTTTTGCTGATTTATGTCCTTTTGTGTAATTAGATATCTTTAAATGATACCCTTCTGGTAAATTTATAGAAGAGCTATAATTTCTTTTCTCCCTTTTTTGCTGTGCTTTGTAAAGTCACATTACACTGCAACATTTAAAGCATGGACGGAATTTGACAGTACTTCATACCAAATGTACTTTTCAGGAACAAAATTAATAAATGCCCAGGAAATAGCTATTTTTACTGTTATTGTCCATTAAATCCATGGAAATAGTGAAAAATACACTGCAAAGTTGGTAAAAGACCCACTACCTCAGTCTGGTTTTTAAACACAGAGGAAAACTTCAGTGATCTTTTCTGCAAGCAGGAAATTCTAGAACTAAGAAAATTTCATTTAGAAACCACTAATATAAATTGTAAGTTTATTTATACTTTGCCCTCTACTCTGCAAATAAGTTTTCCATGTTTTTGTCCTCATTTTAGGTGTTCCATTTGAGGCCAGACAGATGTCGTAAGGCCAAAATCTCAGTTGTCATTAGATTTATGAATCAGTTTTCCTACAAGAAGGAGCTCTAAAAGAAGTGAAGCAATCTGATATTTCTGTTATAGGAAACAAATAGTCCTCTACATACTCAAAAGCATATTTTTTTGGTTGCTTAATGATTATATTCTATTCTTTTCCTGATTTACGTGTTTTGGCCCTTCCAAATACCCTTTATCTTCCAATTAGTTTCCCCATTACATGTATAATTAAAGACAAATCAGATTATGGTGATTAGCATATATTATAAGCAATTTTACTAATTTCTGAGGGCATATTCCTACAAGGGATAACATAGAAATTAGAAGACTAATTAGGCCAAAATTACCTTCACTAATGAATCTAAGCAGTGGTTAAATTCTCTTACAAAAGAGACATTTTTGCACTTTGGAGATTGAAGGTATGATTTTCAGGAACCAACTTTAGGCATAAACCTGTATCGTTTCAAAATCTACCAAGGGCTCAGCTCCAAAACACCTGAACTAATTCTCTGAAAATCTGCTGCCATCGGGGCTGTGGTTGCTGAAGACTTGCATAAAATATCTCTCCGTGAAGTACAACTCTTTCCTCTGTTCCTGGGCCTCACGGGGAGAAAGAAGAAGGTTTGAGGAGTGAATGCCAAATTTCATTTGTGATGTGAGGTTATGGTCAGGCAAGAACAACAACACCCCACCAGAAGGGTGAAGGCAGGGTGTGTGTCCAAGTGCTTGCCCCCGTTTCCCAGGCAAAGAAACGTTGCATGAGTTGAGGCAGGTCAAAGCATCAAAGACAGAAACCTGCAGTGGAGGAGATCCTTGTGCCTGTCTGTCCACATCATGTGTGCACTGGTCCCACTCCCTTACTTAGCAAGAAAGCATTCTGAACTCAGGAGCAGTTGTTGTAACAGAACAAAACATCTTTAGGTGTTGAAACACAACCCCGGGGCTCAGGAAACTCATTGTGTTTTGGGACCATGAAGTGGGTACACAGCCTTTGAAGGTTAGTTAATCCCAAACCTTTGCATTTGAGTTGTTGAATCTCCTTGGAAGTAGGAACCAAAATACCTTTGAGGGTCCGCATCTCAGTATCCCTGTCACAGAGCGCTCTATCTGTAAAGGGGGAAAAGATACTTTCTGCTTCAGATGTGCTAAATATGCTGGAGAGGGAGGAGTGGTTCAACAGTAGAAATGAAAGGAATTAAGTACTTAAGATCCACCAGCTAAAGACTGCCAGATCTGTTGCTGGCACAGTCCTTCCCCAGGCTTGGACTCACAATGAAGTAGCACTATGCACTAGAGACTCCCCTTCCCCCCAGTTTTTCACTGGGATAGGTATCTGTGCTCAGCCTGGAACAGAGTGCTTCTTCCCCTCATTCTTAGTTGGGATGTATGTTTGTTCCCATTTAACAGCTCTATTTTCAGATGGTAATTACCTGCTGAAAATTTGGGCCTGTGACCTTAAGTTTTCCAGACCAGGTTTCTACCTCGGATTATTTTCATTTAGATGTGTAGTGAACGAAGAGCAGCTATTCTTGTAGGCAGGGAAAATCTCCTGTCATCTGAAGGAAAAAAGAAGAAAGTGATAGATTGTTTTGAACAGCTTTGGTGTCAAAATGGGTGGGAGCAAGTAAAGACTGAAAGAGTATAGGAAAATAGACCTTGGAGAGGTGACAAGACTTTTGGAATTCCAGTGAAGCTAGCCAAGGTTTGGGTATGATAGTTTCCATATGTATAACTGGTTTGAGCAACTCTTTCCCCATTTGCTGCATAAAATGAAGCATTGCTGCACATGGTGATACTCTTCTTTGCACACACTCAAAAACCTCCTTGGCTGGAGAGGAGGGCTGTACCTCCCGCGCTCTGCAACAGGTGACGGTATGGGAGGAGTGAACATGTAGAAGGCAACAAGCTTTGACACGCAAAGATGTCCACTGTAAGTGGTGGGGTTTGGTCTGTCCAACAGCCAGATAGCTTTTCCCTCAAAAAAAAAGAGTAGGAAAAGGCCTGCTACTGCAGTCACTGACCATGTGCATGTGTGTGTGTAGGCTAACCTGACTCACAACTATGTGCCTCAAGCTGTTAAGACTGAGGCAGCATGTGATATTGAAGAAAGTGAACTATACATTTCAAGGGGAATATTTATGGACTCAGAAGCTGAAAGGTCTCTGGCGAAGAGCAGTAGGTAAAGGGGGTAAAGGGCTTTTTGGAGGAATTAAGTTGCGTGAGGGTCTTGTAACTGTTTTTCAAATCTATCTCAAGTCCAAGGGCAGTTTTCAATGTGATAAAACTGGCAAAATAGCCTTGACTTTAGAAAAGAGTTTAATTTTTGGCACATTAACATAAATTTTTTATTATTGATTTGGATTTTGAGGAAATGAAGATGATTTAAAAAACAGGGAAACACCTTTCCTCCCCATTCTCCTTACTCAGCTTAAGCCAGACACCTCCCAAGCCTCAGATTTCTTTGTTTCCGACAGCCCTCACACCCAGCCCTTTCCAGCTCCTGTGGTGATGTGATAGACACCCTGGACGGTGGATCTGTGCATAAGGGTTTCTTTCAACTACTAGTCCCTTCTTACTTTTTTTCATCTGTTGACCTGCTGCAGGAGTGTCCCTGCCCTGATGTGGGTCGTGATTCCTCTGAGGTACCACCCCGAGCACAGAGCAGCTTCTCCCAAAAGTGTGTCACCAGAGTGCTGCCAAGGAGGGGAGAACAAAGTACTAAGTGTGAGCAGTAGGTGCAGAAGAAATGAGAAGGAGGTCAGAGCTGAATGCATGGGTTACTTGGCCATGGTTTGGAAAGAGGAGGTAACATCCCTGGTGCACAGCAAGCAGTGTGTCTGAGAGAGGGGTACACACTCCTGGCCGGACAGCAGGCCAGGAGAGGCTTGGGCTGGAAGTCCAGCTCCAGGAGTTTGAAGGAAAACATCCAAGCCCAGGATGAGTGCGACAGGGTTATGTTATATTACGCCCTTCCTTTAAGCATTTCCTCTTGGCTAGCTTAGGTTTCTGCCTCTTAACCTCCAGTGCTGGCATAGTCAAGGACTGTAAATCCCTCTCTGGAAGGCAGCCAGCTGAAAGCTGGTCACTACTGCAGCAGCTTGTTGTGGTTTTAGGTCTGTTTGCCTGTTCAGAAGACACTACTGACAGCTCTGCTCTATGAGCTGTGGCCCACAAGCCCAGTTTTTGTGGAAAAAAGCTAAATCCTAGCCAGAATTCGGTGAATGGTGTTATGCACACTATCACTGGGCAGGGACTAAGAGACCATCTAAAAAGAAAAAGCTGAGAAAATCCTGGGGATGTAAAGCAAAATTCCCTTAGCGAACTTACTGTCCTATATCCTGAGTGATAAACGGATGGGTTCCCTTCCATTTTCCATGGACATTACTGCCATTTGGCACCTGTGCTTCCTCTTCACCACAAATTCTTCCTTCCTATGGACTTGTACAACAGTTTGTCCTGGTGCCTGTGAGCTTGGTAATGACATAAAGCAGCCGTAAATCACAACTTAGGCTGAGCGCTCGTGCACTTGGTTTAAAGCCTGGCCACCAAAAGTTATCATCTTCACTAAAAGTTATCATCTTCACCTTGAGGCCAGCATGAGTGGAGCAGCTGGAGACCTTCTAAGACAGGTAGTTCCCAATCTTTCTTACCCCTGCCTGACTGTGCTGGGGGTTGCTGTTGTTTGATTCATCTATCTGTCCTTGTCATCTAAAGTGGGCACCCCTCAGAGGGGCATCCTTGAGCTTCAGGTAGCTGGACTTGTTCACACTGACTGTCTATAGCCATCACTGCAGCACATATTTAATCTCTTTAGAACATTTGCTCAGCCTCAGGAAGGTCTTCTGTCAGTGCAAGCCCTAGGAGATAGCCTGATTAGGCTCGAGTGAGTGTAATTTTACTGCCTTGAGAGAAGAAACGATTTCTGAAACATAACATGCAACAATTTATAACACTTTTCTTCCCTGTGGCACTTAGAGAATATGTCAAGTGCAAAGAATTCCAGCCAAATATAGAATTCAAAACACAAAGAACCTTAATTAATTTTCTGGAAGAATTTATCATGGGGGAATCAGTGGGAGGTGAGAAGCAGAGCGTTTTGCTGTATTTCATTTTCCTTAGCTGTGTGTGACAGTAGCTGTCTCTCAGCATGGCTCTTTCTCGCAAGCATGCTCAGATGCAGCTGGAAGCTGGTTAGACTGTGACAGATGGTGCCAAATCTCTATTGTTGGGCTGGAGGTGGGTATTTTGGGATGGTTCTGCTTTAAAAACAACTCTCTTCCAAACTTTCCATTCTCTCTGAGGTCCAGGAAAGGTTTCCAGTGAGGCAGGAATCCTTGTAGTGATGTAATGAGTGTATATCTACCATTACTCTAAGATCATTTCTATAGGCTGAAAGACAGAAAAACCCAGAAGCATTACTGCTGAGCCATTGCTAGAACGTCGTGCTCCAGGACAAAGCTTTCACCAAAGAGCAGACAGACGCTGCTGGTTGTGTATGATTACAGCTGGCTGGGAGCTCCAGCTAGGCTTACCCTGGAAACGTTGGCTGCACTAGGAATGTTGGCTGAGGCAGGGGCATGTGTTTATACAGAAGATCAGTGCCAGCAGCAGCCGTAGAGTAGATGCAGCCATGCTAACACAAGTGCTCCTGCCAGCACAGTGTATACAAAGTGTAACAGCCAGACTCCCTTTCCAGCGCTTGGCATCCACTTGGGGAATTGAACTAGAACCTCCTGTGCAAGTTGCAGAGCTGAGGCCTTGGAGGAGGAGTTATTGTCTCTGAACTGGGCATAACACACCTGCCAGGTGATGGTGGCTGCTGCTGTCCTGAGCACAGCCCCAGAAACCAGTGGTTCCCACTGGTGGAACAGGTTGCACCTTCATACAGGGACAAGCTTTGGGTGCAGAAGGAGCTGGTTCTTCCTCTGCACTTGTGTGGGATTGCATGAATGTGCCTGTGCTGGTGCCTGGTCTCCTGAGAGCTCAGATCAGGACTAATCCCCATTATTGGTAAGTCCTTACAAAAATTCTGCTAAGAAGGGTAAATCTTGGTAAACAGCAGTTCCGCTTGGCAAGAGTCACAGCCAGCTGGCCGAAGCAGGCTAAGATAGTTTCTTCAAACTGAGCACCCTCAAGGCCCTTCAAAAAGCACCCCCATCAATATGTTTCCAGAGCCAGCATATTGTAAAAGCCAAAGGGATCTTGGGTAGAAGAGATTTTGTTTGTTGCTGGGGAGTTTGACATCCTATAAGAACAGCTTACCTTGTTAGAGGCTAGCGGGTGCCAGTGGGAGGGAATTTGTGTTCGCTAGACAAATGCAAATTCCAGTGAGGAGATTAAACTTGTAAGAGTCTTATGGAAAATAAACATCCTGGTTAGGGAGGGAGGCTGGAGAAACAACACTAAGTATAACCATTGAATTCTTTGCCTCAGCAAAGAATATTAATGGATAACTTGATATCCAAAGTGCTAAAGAAAATCTCAAAAACCCATTTGAAAGGAGTTAAAGAAACTCTGTGTGTGTATAAGATAAGGAAAGAGGCCAGCAAACGCAGCACTGTTAAAGGTGCTCAGAGTGATTCAAGAGACAGAAAGAAGATCCGAAAAGCTGTTGAGAGACTGCAGGAGACCCTGCTTCCAAGGGTGACGGGATTCTGATTGTCACAATCTGAGGTGCAGGACACAAGCAGGAAAAAAAGATTTTATTCTCATTGAAAAGTAACCATTTGAGTAGAAGGGAGCAGAGGCAGAGCCCTTACGCCCTTACTTCTATTCCTATCTTTCTTTCTCCTATCTATACTCTGTCATTTTTCTGGCTAAAGCATATGCTTTTGGGAAGGAGTAGGATGATAGGGCAGAGCGTAAGTCCGGCCAGACCTTTCTTTGAGAATATCTCTCTCTCTCTCACACATGCACACCAAAAAAAAAAAAAAAAAGACCAAAAAAAAAGAGCAGCAAGTATTTTGTATCTTTACATATTATGTAAAAATGAAAGCCTGAACTACCTAGACAGAAGACGGACATCGACACTGCCAGGTTACCAACACTTTCAGATTCTGGTAAAACTCTGTGAGTTCCCTGAGGTTGTATCTGTTTTATTGTCACAACAAGTCTTTGCATGCAAGGCCTTCCCCTTATAATTATAATAATTATGGCCTTCCCCTCCCAAGAGCGGATAAGTTCTTGCTCTTTTTTACACTAGAGAACTTTTTCTTGTATGCTCTACAAGTAAATGCATACATTCTTGTAAGTATCCTTTAGGAATGTGATTTAATATAGGAGGCCTGATTCTGCACTACTCAGTGCTTGAAATCAGAGGGAAACAAAAATGAATAAACAACTGCAATGACTCCTTGGGTTTACTAGCTTTTTTATTTATTTTTTCTGTCAGCTTTTTCACAAGCATAAGTGACTACAGAATGTGCAAGGCACCAAAAACTGCAGTGTAGTAAGATGTCAATGCTATATTTTCCTGGGTCATACTTTCTTGAGACAGCATCAGAAGACAGAAGCAGACAACTGTGGAGCTTGGGGTATTCATCCTACCCATGGAGGTACAATGGGCTTGTTTAGATAACAAACAGATTATGTTATTAAAAAAGGGTATGCTTTAGAAGTGGTTCCATGTCAGCATTCAGGATGAAAGCTGATGAAATACACACAGAAAGGAATATACCAGGTGCTAGTAGAAGGGCAGGCCGCAAAGGAGTTGTATGAAACCATTGCTTGAATATGTACACACAAAATCAGGAAGGTCAAAATCCTGGATATTAGAGTTGATATTAGTGAGGGATCTTAAGGATAGCAGGAATCCTACAAACATGGCAGTTGCAAGAGTAGATGCAGGTCTGTTGGAGGAGACAAGTTAGTTTTGGAAAATATGGAAAAGGTTGAGAAACTCAGACAACTTTTTGCTTTGGTTTTCACAAGCAAAACCTGCTCCCAGACCTCTGTGTACATCAGCACAACTTGGAGACTGGAAGGACAGGTAGCAGTGGGGGAACAACACAGTCAGTACTGCCTTGAGAACCTGGATGTATTCAGACCTGAGGGGCTGGATGAAATTTTCCTGAGGGCTGAAAGAATTGGCTTACGTGACTTCACAGTATGTTGCTTGCTCTCTCTGACAAATCTAGTGACTGGGAGAGGTCTGTGACAATAGCAAAAAACTTGTAGTAAATCATTAAGAAGTGGAAAAGGGAAGAAAATATCTAGTAAACCTCACTGTATGAAGGCCAGCCAATTTCACTTTTGTTCCTGAAAAGATTATGTGATATGTCTTCTTGGAATCTATTTACAGACAAGAGATGGGCAAGAAGGTACTCAGAAACAGCCAACATGGATTGCCTTCTACAACAGTGTGACTGTGTGGAGAAGGTGAGAGCCATGTATGCAATACACTGTGGTTTTATTAATGATTTTGGTGCCATCACCCACAGCATTCTCATTTGGAAGCTGAAGAAATATGGGCTAGAGAAACAAAATGCTTGGTGACCTGAAGAGCAGCTGAACCTCTGGGCTCAAAGGGCGGCTCACATCTGGTTGGGGGTCACTTATGAGAGGAGTACTGCAGGTGTTGCTTAACATTTTCATCAGCAGCCTGAATGATTACACAGAATGAACCATCAGTGAATGTATACAGGATACTTAATTAAAATAAACATTTGACAAGATGAGTGGCAGAGCTTCAATCTAAAACACCTTTGCTAAACATAAGGACTAGGCCAGCCTAAACAGCTCAAATAGTTTAACAAGGAGAAATGCAGAGCTTTGTACCTGTTGCAGAATAACCCCATGTATCAGCACAGGCTGGGAAGTGACTGACTAGTGGTAGTCCTGTTCAAAAAGTCCTGGGTGTTTATGGGGGATGGATGCTGACAGGACACTCTCATTGCAGATAAGTCAACCCCTCTCTCACTTGCAAGTAAGACAAGACCTAATGTAGCTTTCCATTAGGAAGAGTCTTGGGATAGCAACAGTCCTGCTTGGAGGTCTGCATCCTGAGGTAGATGACATTTAAAGGTATATTCCAACCCACATATCCATGATCCTGTAGCTTCAATATCAATAGCAGCTTAGTCTTTGAATAACTTAATGGTTTCTTCCCAGCAAATATATTTGAAAGACTCCACTCTCTAGGTATACATCAGTGTGGAATTTAGACAGTATCTCAATTTTCCACATAGAGTCATCTCCCTTCCCAGTCAAGAACATTTATCATGAAATCATAAGGAAGGCAGAAGGTTATGAATGTGGTGTGTGAAAGTTGGGAGCTGGGCCAGTTACACTCCTACCCTGGATATTTCTGGTTGTCTTAAAATTATTTGCTTTATAGTTTAGTTAATTGATGTTGGTTGTTATGAGTCTTGATAGCTAGGAGGGACTGGGTAATTGTCCTTTCTGGTTTTCATTTCTGGCCTATATAACTGCAGTTAATAACAGCAATGATTCCTTAAAATGCACTTTGTGTGTTGCAGGTTTCCTCAGACAAGAGAACAGTATGTCTTGTTAAACACTCAGCCTTTACAGCAGCACAAAGTCTGATGTTCTCCTCTGAATCATGGGAGAGGATAAAGGAGCACATCCCTTGCTCAGAACAGGGTTTTGAAATTATTTTCTCCGTCTTGCTCTGGTTACCCAAAAACCATTTTGGTACACTCATTTATACGCCCACTCTTTTTCTAAATTGAAAATGGAATGCTTTGTGCTTTTGGGGATTAGTGACTTGAGCAGAGCCACTGAGATGAGATCAAAGCTCGTGGGAAAATGATGAGCTAGCCTTTCTCCAAATAAAAGCACAACAGAAACCCTCTCAGGGTCCTGTTGTTTCAGTGGCATGATGAACACCTTTGCCCAAATTCATCCCATCACATCATAGGCACTTAACGAGGCATCTAAATTAAGAGTCTAAATGCTCTAAGTTCTCTTATTCCTGTAGTCAGGGACTCTGGAATGCAATTTAGTTCTCTTACAACCTGAATCACTCTTTCAGACTGTTTGTCTCTTGCTGGATGCTCAGGAAACCTTGGATGACTCAGGGACGCACTCCAAAACTTTCAGTTTGGTATGAAAGCCAGGAACTAGATATTTTTCTATGGAAAGATTACAAGCTGTGGTTAATTCCATTGGTTGTATGGTTTGATGCTATGAGCCAGCCCAGGGCTGACACATCGCTGGTTTACTCCCTCCGGTTTAGAGGATGCTACAGAGGAAATGAAGGAGTCAGTAACCTCAGTGACTCTGCTGTGGACAGATGGGCAAGAAATTAGCTAAGGGTAAGATCTGAACTTGAAAAATAGTTCCACGGCTGAGCCTGAACAGCAGCCTGATACTGTCAACATGCTGCAGCTGTCCCCACTTCATTTTCTTCCCTCTCTTTCCTTCTTGGAGGCGTCAGACAGGCTGTGAGAGCAGTATGGTTTGTTGCATCGGTCTGCATGTATTGAGGGAACAGACCTCCAAGATGTCCATGACCTTCTTTGTGCATACACGTACAATGACTCCATTGCTAGCTGTTTGAGACTCAGACATAAACTACATGGGAAAAGACATGCCATAGAGATCTAGTAGCACTTACCTTCTTGCCTCCCCACCTCTGTCTTTTACTTACATCTTCTTTCAGTCTCTGGATGATCCAATTCCACTGGACATGCAAGTGTTAAGGAAACTTCCCAGTGTGACCATTCACATGGCTCTGTGGCTGTCACACTCCCAACGCCACAGATTTTCACTGCTGGGACCAAAGCCTCTTCACAGGGGGCAGCTCCAGTGAGCCCACGGGTGCCCTGCTTGGCTCCCTGCACATCCCATTTACACTCAGACCAGGTTTCCTGACTGGTTGGACCCTGGGTTTCCCACAGCAGCATCTCAGATATCTCGTTCCATGAAGCCATTTATTCATGATGCAGTAACACAGAAACAGCCCCAGCTGGTGTCTCCAAAGAGAGGAACCCCATGGCTTTTATACCCTCACAGTCTACTTGTGCACAAGTCTTGCTCTTCTCTTGAGACCTCCGCTCCTGCTCTCTTCCTCAGTGACCATCCACCTGGCTGACCCCTCTGGTCTTTGTGCACTTTGTTATCCAGNTCAGACCAGGTTTCCTGACTGGTTCGACCCTGGGTTTCCCACAGCAGCATCTCAGATATCTCGTTCCATGAAGCCATTTATTCATGATGCAGTAACACAGAAACAGCCCCAGCTGGTGTCTCCAAAGAGAGGAACCCCATGGCTTTTATACCCTCACAGTCTACTTGTGCACAAGTCTTGCTCTTCTCTTGAGACCTCCGCTCCTGCTCTCTTCCTCAGTGACCATCCACCTGGCTGACCCCTCTGGTCTTTGTGCACTTTGTTATCCAGAGGGTTGGCAGTTCATGGCCTCTTGTCTCGGGCTCCCACCCAGAGCTCAACCTGCAGCTCAGTCTGCATCTCCACCTGCAGCGAGCTGCATGCACCAGGTGTATTCCTCAACACAAGTATGAGCTGATGGGCAGTTCCCTGACCCTGTGCCCCCTGTCAGCTGAGCTCTTTCAGAAGGGTGTGACATGGTGAGGGTAACATCCTTCAGTGCAATGTTTTGCACACTAAGTGTGTTGAGGATAATGACATTTAGCTTTCCTCAGGGTTGGATTGCCTCCTGCTAAAGGTTTCTTTACCAGCAGCTCATATGGACTTGTCTTGGACCTGTCATGTTATTTCTCAGCACCATCTCCAAATGCTTCTGAAAGATGGCACTGTCTTTCTTCTCCCATTCCAAGGAATGCAGTGAGGTCTCCTCTTCCATTTGTCACACTCACCAGGAATTTTTCTGGACACGCTAATTGTGTCGTACTTTAAGAAAAGTATTTATTGCCAGTATATGGACAGAAACAGAAAGGAGCACCACAGAGACAAGCTTTTGTAATGACATCAGGGAAGATTTTTTAAAAACTGTACTAAAGAGTCTAGTAAATGAAGCTAATTCCAAGTGGCAGTTGGTATTTTTTAGCTTGCCTCAGGTTACAGCAGAAAATGTCCATCTTTCTCTACTGTTCACCTTCCCTAGACCAGGACTGGACTGTGCCATGACTCCTGAAGTGCTAAAGGAAGTTGTCTACATCCTGGAAATCCTCTTTCCTGCTGTCAGCCTAGAAAACACATCCCAAGCCTCAAGAGTTGTTTCTATGAAATAGAGATGTTGGTATCCATAAAAGATGCTGGCTTTCCTGTTCAGATGTCCAATACACATTTAGCTTTTGTTTCATACCACTACTCACTTGTTTGAAGTTGCAAGCACATGCTGAGTGTTAGTTTCCTTCTTTCCTTGTTTCAAAGTGTACACTCCGTGTCTGTATAAAAGTATCTCTAGGTGTAGGAAATCCTTCTTCCTTTCATTGTGCATCTATTGGACATGTGATCCATTTGTGTAAACAAAAAGGGAAATTTTGAAAAAGTGGAAGGAAAATCCCAAACACTTGATTAACACATTTTTTTCCCTTAAATAGATTGTATTTACCTCAGTTTCCAGTGTTACACTCCTGAAACTTTCCACACATTCCTAAGGGACCCGAATTTCCCCCTAGAGACTCAAGGTATTGGATTAATCAGGGATGACTCAGATGGCCGTGTAAGACGGGCTACAGATGGAGTGGGCTCCATCTCACTGGAAATCACCTGGAGGATGTATATTATATAAAAGAAGTAGAAATTCTTAGTTCATCTAGGCAGAAATAAGTAGTGTGGAGACACGTAACTGCTGCACTACTCAGAAGAGCTCTTCTGCAGGGTAAGTGCTCCAGCCACGGGGAGAGCCAGCCAGGCTGGGGAGCGATGGGCAGCTGTGACTGCCTGTGTGGTGCTGCCAGCTGCAGTATCCAACCTTTCAGCCAGACAACACCAGCAAGCTGGAGCAGCTGCACAGCCTCCAGTAGCCGGAGCATGGCTGGCCCAGCACGGGCTGGCACAGGGGACAGCAACAATGGCCACTGTTGTGTAGCCAAGTGTTTCCAAATGACTTCGAAGTGAATTTTTTCTTTCTCAAGTTTGCTGTCTTGTTTCCCCAAAGAAGCACAGAGCACTTTTTTACTTTCCAAGGATACCCACGTGCCTGTGGGCAGGAAGGAAACATCTGTGGAGGTGAGCAGGCATGGTGAGGAGTTTTTGCACTGTGCTAGTTTGTGGGAATTTATTGCAAGCCACTTGAAGGTTTTATATAAAATGAGTAGTGTCCTAATATCCTGGCCTTCAGGAATATTTCAGGGCTGGGGTTTTCCATTTGTTTTACTTTTTGCTTGTTGTGCATGAGATGCCAAAGAAAATTACTTGGAGGGGCCGTAGCTGCACTGGCAGTGAGTCTGAGCGGTGTCCACCTGCCTGCCTGGAGACCAGGCCTGTGTCTGGTCAGACCAAAGAGCATGCCCAAATGGATCAGGTGCAGGCTGTTTCCAGGGCACCTGGCAGGACCTGGAAGGCATCATCTTGGCACCCACTCTCTGTACGACGCCCACGCATCGTGTGGCACTGCCACACCTCATGTGACACAAACGGCGGGGTCCAGGAGCCCAGGGCCTCGGTGCACTCCCAGCTGCTCCAGTCCCCAGGGTGGCTTGGCACAGCCTGGGCAAATGAACAGCTGAGAGAAAGAGGCCACAAGGATGTAACACAAAGCTTCTGCTGGAATGCTGGCTGCCCAGACTGGTTCTGGAGAATGTTTTGGAGACTCATGGGGCTTTAAGCTGCAGTAATTCAATATTTAAAAACAAATAGGTTCTCCTGCCCTACTTATCCACTAGACGATGATGTCGATCCAAAATGTTCACAGTGCCAAAGGCCTATTCAAAGTGATAGGGGCTTTGAATCCTGCCTGTCAACACTGGGTCTTAACATATGTCTCCTTGGAAGTCAGTGCTCCAGACCTAATCTGGAAGGCAGTGCTTTGGAAGAACCCAGAAGATTTGTCTGTAAAAGAATGGTAGGAGGGCACTCTGTGGCATTTCTACTCCCAGTTGCTATAAACTGTAACAGGATCTCTAATCCTGCAGTTGTTCAGATGGGTGCCTTGGCAATTGTTTTCTTCTCCTGGCATTTTTCCATTATTTTTTCTTGAAATGCATATGTGAGAAATAGTATTCTATTTTATGGAATTGGTCAGAAACTGGGGGAAAAAAAATCAATTAGAGCAGGGGCCGATCCTGTTCTGAAGTAACTTCTCCCCATTGCTCTCTCTTCTCCAGGGCTGGAAGCTCTCTTCATTCCTAGGCATTTCCTTCATTTCCAGCTTGCAATGTCTGAGATGAAGTGCTACTAAACATAATGAAATACATTTAGGAGACACAATCTACCACCTTGGTGGTATCTATAAGAACAGGTGTTTAAAAACTGCATGGAAAAAGAAAAGTCCATTTTTCCAAATGTAGCAAAGCTACCGCTCAGTAATGGTTTCTGTCAAACTGAATCTCCATGCCCCACTGTTAAAACCCAGGAATTTGGTATTCATTTCCAGAAAATCTTTTTTTCTCCTGCTGTCTGAAAATGGCCTCTTAGTTTTAAATGATGATTTTAAAACACACCAGAAATGTATTTTCCTGCATTGGCTATTCATTCTGCCTTAAGAATATATAAAAACCAGATGGGACTCTTTTTCCCTTACTTGGTCCAAACATTTCAACAAGTGGGTTATTTTTCTTACCAGCCTTTGGACTCCCCACTGTTCTTAATAGGATTATTTGGATAAATAAACTGATCCAACTTTGACCCTTTACTAAGAATTCACCTGAGGCATAACATGCAGAAGTTAATGAAAAGAAAGGATGTCTGTTCTGGTAAGAAGTGAACTAATATTGCTTTACTATGAAAAGACATATAATTATTCTTGCCTGAAACAAAAAATCATGCATTTTTGGCATAAATATCCAGTTTTATTTCTGCTGTAGTTGAGCAAACACCAAAAAGTGAACAGGTTGGAACAGTTTGGGAAGGAAAAAGAAGGCAGACTTACTCTAACTACCTTATGGTTTACAGATGTTTCAGGTAGTCATATAGATATCTCCTTTGTTTCACAGTTATCCCTGTATGGTTTTGCCAGTGTTCAAACTCATTTTTCCCTTTAAGTCTTTGTCTACCTTAACTACAATTGGAGGAAAGCAGGATACAGTCTAGCATACAGCAAAAGCAAGATAAAAGCAAACAGTGAAACAAAAACAGTTTCCGTTATAGACAGGAAAGGAAAATTTTCAAGAAGTGAAATGATGAAGTAAAGTAGGACAGACATCCTCCTTGTTCTTCAGAGCTGGATGAATTAAAAGTACAAAGATGCAATGAGATACCTATATCAGTGAGAGGTTTCAAAGACAATACTGTGATGGAGATCCTGAACAAGGGAAATCAAAAGCTGAGCAGCGCTGTAAGTAGTGCAGGTCACAAAAGATGTGCAGGTTAAATTCACATATGTCATCCTTCAACTGCTTCCCAAGCTCTGATCATCAGGGAGCTGAAGCTGTAATAAAATGTACCAGTGGGCTGTACCTACCCTTAGGATTAAATATTTTGATGCTGTGAATGACTGTCATGACTGAGGTGCTCTGACATGCCACATTGTGTAATGTTTCTGGCTTTGTCCTCATTACCTGGTCTTTTTGTAGAGGGATTGTAGGTGCAATGGAAATGATGCTGTACTAAACAGAGTGGAAGGAGGAGTGGGACTGAAGTATCCCTTGTGCCTCGTGAGTGAAGGTATAAGTGACCTTGATGTGTTGTCCCAGCGTGCAAGGACACAAGCATTGCAAACAGATGCAGCAGTGGAAGAGTGAGTTACCTGCTCCTTTTTGTTTCTGCTGGGCTGCCAAAAGCTCCTCTTTGCTCAGATGTGCTGGTAGGGCTACTCATGAAGCTCCCTTCCTCCGATGAGTCCCCATGAGTTGAGGTAATCAACACCTCTGAATGGAGTTGTTTGAGCTAAGAAGGGGTTGAGGTGATGCTCCCCTGAGGAGCAGGACAGAGCGGTGAGGAGTGGTTTGCAGCAAGCTAAGAGCACTTGTCTCTTTGGCTGTCAGCGTTGTATTTCTCCTTGGTATCAGGGCCTGTGAATTTGGCCCAGTAATTTATCACCCTGTAAACAAGGAGCGGGTTCCAACACTGAATTCGAAGAGCAGGCGTATAATTATAATGTTTTTATAACTCCTTCACCTCGAACTGCATTAGGACAGTTAACTACGGCAACTGACAAACTAGACAGGTCTGAAAAAGAAACTTTTCTCAAGCCATCCTCTTATCATATATATAAAATACTAACTAAAAATAATTCAGGTTGTGGAAGAGTGTGTAGGTAATTGTACTGTACTATAATTTCTCTTTATATTTGATACTATGGGAATAAACCAAGCAGACAGAGCAGCATATTTGACAAGAGGTAGAAGAGATGACCCTACACAAGGTCATTTTGTTTCTGTATGGGACATATGTCACAGCTTCAGTGGTGTTCTGCTTTGGATGAGAAGGGTGTGCAATGTAATTTTAATGAAATACTTAAGACCCTGTTCCCAATGTGAATGAGGTCTAATGAACACTGTGTAGTAGTCACCATTAACGCTGACTGTGTAGTGACCTTGGATAAATCATTGCCTCTCTTTGTGCATATGCTCATCTACAAAATGTCTTCCTCACAGATTTGTAGTGAAGATTCATTAGGCAATGCTAACAAAGTGCTTTGAAGACATAAATAAATACAGTTATTACTTCAACAATGCTGAAGTTTTGAGATTAAGAGGGCATTTTACACTCTGCATCCTACTTGCCTGTTGGGGGCTACAGTAACTATCCATAAGTAAATGCATCTTTCACATCGGTGTTTGCACATAGCTGTCATCTTCTACTAAATGTCATTATAAATCTACATACTCACTGGCTATCCACTGTCTATGAGTGCCCAATCTTTTATAGCAATTAAGGAATAAATTATAATCATTTTTGAAAAAATTGTACACTAGACATTAAAATCTTTTGCATGCACTGGCATGATTTGTCACTCCAAGCAAATACAGGGTGATTTGGTTTCAATCATTCCTTCATTCATCTAATCCATAGCACTTCATTTCCCAGGCAAACAGCAGAATTGTGTCTGGACCTGGGGGTGCCATTAAAATGAAACAAGTCTGAAATTCATAAGTTTATTTCATGCCAAATCTCTGGAAGACATTGGCATTGTTGTAAGTGTCTTTTCTGAACTTTCAGATGAGTATACTTAACTGATGTACCTCCACTTCTTGTGCTGAAGTTTAATATGCAACAGGAGATCTCTCTAGCACAGTGAAGCAATAGAAATCTTGATCAGAACTATTGAAAAAAATATGCATGCTCATAAAATTTTACTAAAAATAGTATAAGTTGCTGAACATTAGATTTCCACCAATTAAAGTCAAATCAGACTTTGTCCTGAATTGGTTGTTAACATATTTTTGGGGTATTTTTTGCCAAAAGGAACAGCAGTGCCATGGAAATAAAGAGGAACTAAAAACTATTAGAGTAGTTCAACATTGTCTCTATGTTGATAAGCATACAGTTATTATCATGCCTCCATTTCCCTATGTTGTTCTGTTCTTTTGCATTGAGGCTAAATGGGCTCATTTCCACCACGAAGAAGGGAGACATGCATGGAGATATGGGGAGACAGCTGTGTGTCTGGAATGGCATGAAATAGACCACGAAAAAGCAAATGGGGCTACTTTCCTTTCCCGGGAAGGATTACTAGGAAGGAAGTCCATGAAAACCATGAGCATCACTCACTGATGACAAAACAAACCGTGAAGCCACAGGTTTTTTGGCTTTGCTGCCATCTAGCAGAAGATGGACAGCCTGACATCCATCCACCCGCTGGGACAGAGAAGGGTATTAGATTGCTGAGGTAGGTGGGGGATAATGTGGAATACGGACAAGGTCTGAGCTGGCCGTTCTGGCTAGTTGACTCTTAAAAGGTGGCTAGTTTTTGGAAGAGCAGATTTAGAAGCAGAACTAGCTGAGACTCATTCCTGTTGCTGGAGGAGTGAAACAGGCTGTGCTCCCCTGTTGGTACTGTTGGGTTGAAGGAGATGTGCAGCAAAAAGAACAAGACTTAGGAAAATTCAGATATGCCCTCTGAAGACAAACCTCCTCAGCAAGATAAGAGCCATTTTCCTTTCTGGGGAAAGGAGAGCACTGTTTTTGTGTACAGACCACATTTAATAATAATCAGTTAATAATATCAGTCACCTTGACCGAGGCTTGGTCAAGGCTCATGCTAAAAATCCCGTTAGCTTCTAACGCATTTCAAGCATGTCATTGGCTGATTCTGAGTGTATACTGCTTTATCATCTGAACGGTCTTGAACAAAGCTTAGTTACATAATGATCATGTTAGGCTCCTAAATGAGTTTCCTTTCCTGTAATTATTAATCCTCCAGCTTCCCTCTTTCTTGCAATCTCATTTTCTCCTGCCGTGTATGTTCCTTTTGCAGGGACAGATAACTATGTCTTGCAGACAGCCATTTATGCTCTGTGTTCATTAGTTCACAGGCAAAGGAAGCAAAGCAGACTGTACTCCGATTTTCCCTTTGTGCAATGGAAACTGAACATTTATTATGGTTCTGTTGCTGAAGGGAAGTTCAATTGCTAATGTAACACAGGCTAAAAATTTGCAGAAAGAAATGTTTCGTGTTCTGGAACAACTGAACTCATATGTGTTTTCCTGGGAAGGAAAAAATCAGCTAAGCCTGGGTTGAGGTGTTCTTGTGAGGCTGAGAAACAGTATGATAATGCTGTGCTTAGGCTGAGACTAAGGATTTACCAAGTTGCTCAGCCTGAAGGTTAAGCTTTAAAAGAAACTGAGACAAGTGAAGATAGAGGACTATACATACAAATCATCCAGGTAAGTTTGCCCTGTAGCTGTATTCTGTGTATGATTGAAAGTAAATCATTTTCCTGCCAGATCTGATTAGACTGAATTTTTTAAAGATGAAGTGAGAAGTTTTATTCCCATTCTTCTTCTATTGAATGTCACAATATGGCAAAGGCCATTTGTCTGTGAGGAGCATACAAGGCCCACACTCAGCTGAGTTTCTGTCATGCTGCTTTTTTCTAGGGCTTATGAATTCAACAATAAGTTACATTCTAGGTCTCTAAATTACATTAGATGTCATATGAATGCAAATATATGTTAAGTAGTTTAAGAAATGCCTTGGGGAAGGGATGTTGGCCACCCTTCCATGCTGGAAGGGCATGGGGCATGCCTCGCCTTCCTCAGGGGAGCTGTCAGCTGGACAATCCTCTTCAGCCGAGCCTGGAGAAGCTCTCAGTGGCAGAGGGCTGTTTCACACATTCAGCACCTCCAGAGCCACAACCCTTCTCCAAGTGCTGTGCATCAGGGTATCACTTGCCAGCACCTGTGGCTAGTGTGGGACAGACGTCATCCCATGAACATCCGCTTCAGAGTGCTGGGGTGATGGGCTGGAGAGAGGGAGCTGGGGAGTGAGGGTGTCCAAGAAACCATCATGGCCCATCAGGATGCATGGGTTGCCTGGAGGAAAAGCCTGGGTGCTGTGGGACCCTGTCCTATCCTATACATTACAGGAGCTGGGTTCTCCTCCTCTTAACTTTGCAGTAGGGATATTTTAAAGTAATTTTATTTCATGAGCCTTCTTCAACTATTCCTTTTTCCCAGGTCCAGTAGATCAGAAGGGAGTGGTGTCTCTGCTCAGATATGCCCCAGTACCCAGCCCTGAAGAGCTCACCCCACTGGTGTGCTGTCTGCAGTGCAGTGACACGAGCTGCACGTGTTCTCTGTGGGGCTCAGCCTGGCAGAGTTCCATGGTTAGCCTCTGCTCCTGATTAAGAAGGAAAACATTAATGTATGCTTAGGTAAAATAAATGACCTTAACCGAGAGAAAATAAGAGAGTAACTTCAAAATAATTTTCAAAGCATATTGTCAGTGTCACCAAATAATTGTTCTAAATCCAGTTAACTCATATAGAGTATTTTCTCAAAATGGAAGTGTCTCATGCTGCTGAAATGTGCATTTAACCCATCTAAAAAACACTATTGTAGCAATACAATTATGACTTAAAGCCAGGTCAAAATAAATTGCTTTTTACATCAACACAACTGATGCCTTTACAATCATTTCAGTCTTTCTGAAGTCCACCCCAATGCACATTTCCTTTATGAACTGGAAAACTCCTAAAAACTCTAGAAAACATTCCTTTTTTGTGTTCACCAGGTCCAAACTGGTGTAATTTGTGCTGTCTTTGAAAGAGGGTTGTATGTGCTATCCAAACCAACCTCTAAAAGCAAAGGATGTGTGAAGTGCCAATCAGATTCAAAGAAAGTGGAGTTATGTGCATGCTCTTTATATTATTCTGACTGACAGGTTTATTAAATCACTCACAGCCCTGTAAGCACTTTCTGTGATAATTTACTTGCAGTTGGTCTGGTGATGGGAATGGAGCATGGGTATTTTAGTGCAGTCTCCTTAACTGTAGGATGTTGTTGGTGATGGTCTGAGCATACTTTAACTGGAGTTAAATTTTCAGGGCAGGAGTTATGTTTTCAGATGTACATATCATATTATGGGTTCAGTACAGGATCTCAGCATGCTTTTTATGCAAGCAATAAATGCAGCCAACTAGAGGAAGCAGAGACTTGTGTCTTTTTTTTTTTTTGTAGACACTGTAAGGTATTGCCCAGAAAAGGACAGTTTGTCCAACCAACACGGAGTTAGCTGTTGCTAAACAACAACAACAGCAAAAAAATTTGCCTCTTGTTCTGAGCTGCAATGGAGGCTGCTAGCTCTTAAAGCTGCTTTAGTCTTGCTCGCTTGCTGTCTCAGCAGTCCTTTCTTCATAGTCCTCTTCTTCTGAGGTAGCAGTCCTCCCCTGTGGTCTTCTCCTCTCTCTTATGAGCTGCCTGCCAGAGGGTCAGCTGGTCTCTGGTCTCCAGTAGAAACACCTGGCTCCAAACAGCTGCAACTCATCAAGACCAAGACTACCCACAGCCCATTCTTGTTCTCCCTTTTTACTTTGGATCAGTACCATACACACTAAAATTTTTCTCTTTTTCCATACAGGCTAATAACTAAAGAAGGTTTGGCTGGTGCACACTAAAAGGTTCAAATACATTACAACAGTTAGCTAAAATAAATTTACAAAAATCCAGTATTAGATGATGAATTTATGGGCTACTGATAAGTGACTAAAAGCGGGAAAGAGCAAAGCTGTCTAAACCACCACTATCTCTGTTATAAGTGTGCGTTTATGCCTTCTAACGTGCATTGATGGTATTCATTCACTCTTCGGTGTGTTTTATTCATCCCTTTTAACCTATTGTCTGGTTTTCCCCAAGGAGGAGAAGGTGGATCTTTTTCTAATATCCTCTCTATAATGCTTTCACTTCCTCACTCAAACCCAACCGTTCTTTGTGTGCAGATAACTGAATGGACAGTTTAGTTTGCAGCAGTGCCTTACATGTTCAGGAGATGTTAGTTAGTCATGGAACAGTCATGGAAATGATGCTCCAGAAAGCACAGTTTTGAAGCATGATGTTATCCACACTGAAACTGTTTGTTCTCTCATGTGAAGACTGATAACTTTGTGAAAAAAATGTCAAGGCATATCAAGGAAAAGGCTTTCTGAAAATTCTCAAAAGCTGAAAGCTTTTTAAAATTTTTTTTTCAGAAAATTAAAAAAAAAAGTTGCAGAAAATGTGAGGAACGGGATGTTTCTCTCCAAGATGGAAACCACGAGCAGAAACAGAAATGATTGTCTGTGCTCCCCTACTGTTGAGATATTTCCAGTCTCAGAATTTATGGCTGCTTGGGAAAACTCCTATCTGGGTAGAAGAGCAATAAATATAAGGAAAACTAGAAGAGATGCCAGGACAGTATCATCTATGTTATTTAAACTGTTTAGAAACTGGAAAACCCCCACTCTGTTTATATCAATCATAGATTTAGTTTCTTGCTTACTAAGGAAAGCTGAAATCACTCACTGCTTTTTGGAATATGAGTGCAATATGATCACTTTGTAATGCTGGGGAAAAGAGTAGGGAGCCCTACATGATAGAGACAGTCCCTGGAGGCAGGATTATCATTCGATCCTTGGCACAGCCAGTGTCTGACATCATCTGAGACCAAAGACTGTCAGGTTAGTAGCTGTTACCTCTACATAAAGAGGCAGCCATTATGCCCCTTAACTGTTGTTTGGAATTCCCATTCAACAGAAAGATGCCCAGTGCGCAGGTTATACTTTTCACATATCCTCAGGAAATACATGTACCTGGCTACAAAGAGGGGAAATGAGGGCAGGCACTGGCAAGTTGGCTGGACCCAGAGACCTGTTTTATTCTTGCAATTGAGCTGTTGTCAGCAATACTGCATTTCCAGGAGCATCTTGTGCATTCATTCCAGCTGGGGACAATGCTAGTGCTTGTTAGAACCCCAGTCTAAAGTGCTGACTTGCTCAGGGTCCTTCTATACCTTGCCTAGGCAGGACTGTATGTCACATACACACACAAAAAAATAACCCCAAGAAACCCCCAAACAACATTTTGGTTAAAGTATATTTGGGTTATCAGCATATTTGGGTCTAGAGTGCAGCATTACAGATTTCATTATTCAAGGCTGTCATCAATCTGAGGTCACTTGGTGACAGCTTTTGTGGTGTAAAACTGAGTGGCTGCCGTTTTTCTGCTGCTGGGTACTTGGGGTGGTTAAAGTGGAGTTAAGAAAGCTTCTTATTCAACCTCACAGGTGGTATTTGCTTAGAAATCAGCAAGCTGTCCATGTGGACAAAGTTTGGCAGAACCTGAACATGTCAGTACTTCTGTAGTGAAGGATGCTCCCACTTGCTTGTCCTCTGAGATCCCCATTATTGAGATGCATCTGTGTCTAGGACTTTCTGGAAATTGTAAGTTTCTTAGGGCCAAAATAAACCTTTGTAATTCTCTGTCTGGAGAAGGTGCTTGGAAGAGGAACCAGCTGCAAGTGCACTAAGAACTGTCACGGAATGGTGTGGAATAGATGATGAGGAGCACTGCTAGCCAGGCTGTTAGCAGCTCCTGGAGGCTAGTCCTCTTCTATTTCCCCATTCTTACATTTCTGAAAAAATATCAAGGCCTACACAGCCAAACAGTAGTTTTACATGGAAGTGGACTTCATCTATCTATGTTAGCTAGAAAACCCATCTAGCACTTTTCTCAGCTCTTCAAATACAACATACTGACATGGCTATAAATGTGATTTTCCTGGCTGCAGCAGACTGTGGTTTGGGCATGGCAGTGAAGTTAGCCATTTGTTGCTAAGTAGAAATGTTGCTTAGTTTCATATCAACTAAAATATTTTCAGTGTGTACAGCTCCCATTCCAGATGTGCATTTCAATGGCATAAACTCAGAAGCTATGAACATCTTGTCACACTTTGCTCCAGGGACAAAGTGTTGATAGGACAGAATTTAATTGAGATAAAGGCAGTGAGATAACAATCTTACGTGATATGGCCTTACTGCAGGCATTAAAAAATGTCTTGCAATGAGATGCCTTAGCCTAACCAGCATGCTGCCAAGATATTTTTCTTAGGCATTAATTTTCTCCACACCTCCAGATATATCCATTGTCCTGTACTCAGAGAAATCAGTCCCAGAAGCCTCACAAAACTGAAAGCCTTAGGAAGCAGAGATCAAAGCAAGCTCCTCTGATAGTTTTGTTGTTTGTGCAACAAACACTCTTCTTGTAGTATGTCATAATATGAATTCTGATGTGTTTCCAGTGATATTTAATCCAGGTCCAAAGCGGATTTTTTTAATCTGTGTTACGGCATGATTGATGTCCCATAGGATGACTCATTCCTCCCTAAAATCCCCTGGAACTGGGTCACTATGCAACAGGATATTCATTGAAAGAATCTACTCCCAAACAACAAACCAAAACTGCACAGTTGAACTACACATTGGTAAAAATAAGAGGTGATTGTGGTAAGGCTGAATGCTGAATCCATTAAATTGAGAGTTTAAAAAAATATCTCCAGTGTTTTATAGATAGGTATATACGGATATTTTACTCATGGTGTAACTTTTACTGTCTTGAGAGAAAGCACAAAAAGTTTTGATTCCTCTAACAGAAACCACAAGTGTGATTTATGGATTCAAATTGATCTATGAGTTTCTGCTGACAGAATTCATGATTTACCTAAACTAGAAAAAGTTTTATTCTGCAATTCCAGTAGAATTAATGACTCGATAATATAGGAAACAAAAAAAAAAAAAAAGAAAAAGGATTTTTACCCTTTTTTAATGGAAGTTCAACCATAATGCAACAAGGACTCAATTAAAATATAGCAGAAAAGTTCCTGAGAACAGACTGACACTGATTCATTTGATTCCTTAAAAGGTAAAGGGGTGGCACACAAATTTCTGGAGACAGTATGGTGTGGAACAGTCCTCTGTTATCAGAAGGACTAGAATTCTCTATTGCTTTTTTCAAGAACTGCTGCAGTGAGGTAAATTCTCTCTCCCCACTTCCAGAAGCTTCTCCACATTTCCTGTATATTAGAATTGCTGATTTCTAAATGATGTCTTGGGACAAGGAAGCAAGGACTGTCCCTACAGAAGTGATACAGTTACGTTCCCATTTTAGTCCCATCTCAAAGGATGTGAATGCACATCCCTGACATGAGAGTCCAACTTCTGCACTCCCATAAAAGCTAGTACAGGGTTGGCAGTCCTAGAGAAAATTACCCACTGAAGCAAGGATGGGTGGGTGAGGGGGGTGCTCACTTTCCAGGAAGCACATTTAGGGATTTACCTCAAGTTATAACATCTTCCCCATTCTACAGAACATATGGTGTAATAGGAATACATGGGAGAAGACGTTCATATGAGGGTCTGTTTTGGAAATGTGGGGTGTTTGACACAAAGGGTTTCACCCTCAGTTAATGCACACAGGCAGAGGCAGCGCTGTCTCCAGCTGTTGTACGGTGCTGGCTGATCACCAGCGCTGTGCCAGCTAATGCAATCCCATAGAAGACCAGGTGAACAGTTTCAGGGGATTGGCATGAGAAAATATCCCAGTGCAATACTCAGTGATTGATTGCTTGGATTTGCTGACATTGTTCACTCTTGGCAGAACTGTTTCTGAGGCTGTGATCATCTCAGTTGTTTCATATTTTCCTAGGTTGAAATGGAAATTACCTAGCTTCTACTCCAGTTCAGCTGTAGCTGACTGGCTGGTTGTTGTTACCACAAATGTTTCTGAATTTCTTTTCTTATTCTCCTCCTCCATAGCATCGGTTTCAGTTTAGCATCTTGTCCTCCAAAATGTTTTCAATGGTTTTTTTTCCCCCTCTCACATACAATTTCAAGCTGCTCTAAACAGGCTGTATTGCTGGTGAGCAGACAGGAAACAACTTGAAAGGATAAGAAGGACATAGAAAAATGAATTCCCTTTAGAAAAGAGCTTGAGTATCATCAGCTGTGGTTAGGCAGGTATTTGCACTTCCAGTGTGGCAATTAGACCCTGCAGCGCTGGGCTGTTGGAGGGATATGCAAACTTCTTATAATATAGCTTTCTGTTAAGCTGCTAAGAACAAAAATCCATCAGTTCTAGCAAATGCTCTGACTCTGTTTGCTAGAAGAGAGCTCTAGCCAGATGTAGTAGGGCAAAACTCCCCTTGTGCCCCCGGGGTGGGTTACTGTTCAGTGAGCGGTGGCTGCTGCCCTCAGCCCACAAATGGCTGTGTTCAACTGGTCCTGGTGAGTACGATACAGAGAGCGACCACAGATTCTCTAGTCAGAAAAATATTTAATCCATCTCTTCATGCTGTTAGTCATTGATCCAATGTCCTCTGTTGGAAGTACTGCTGAAGGGGGAAGGTTTTTTTACTCCCATCTGGTTATGATTAATCTTCTCAGCCAGGCTCCCTTTGGCCAAGGAGGAGCCAAAGATGAGGTCTCTCTCCCTCTTAATTACACTGGTTTAACAGAGAAACACTCGTAACTAGAGCACAGAGATGCCAGTAGGTATATGCGAACATGGTGTCGGTTTACAAGGTGAGGTGTTAAAGCTGATTCAAGCCTGTACAAAATCTCTTTCTCATTACAGAGGTGTAATTAATCCCTTTGTCTCATTAGCACACTATTGGATTAAACAGAGTCATTTTAACCTTCCTCCCTATCTTGGAATCTACTCTCACATAACAGAAGCCAATTTCCTTCAGAAAATATGATCAAGCTTTTGCATCTGTGTGGACTTGGCTCTGCAGAGTTAAGTTAATTTCAGCCTTTTTATTATTCACCTGAACTTAAATGACGTGTTAAAATCATTGTCTTGGAGACATCCCTGGTCTGGACATGTCATTGGCTAAATTGAGGAACTTGGCTGGCTGAGTCCAAGGTGGGATGCTTTGCTGATAAGGGCTGCCTGTTGGTGCCTCATAGCCCTGCATGAGGAGATATTTCAGGGAGGGATTTCTGCTACTTGTCTTTGCATCTCATTTTTCTTTTAATATTGGCCAAGCAGAATCCCTCCTTGAAAATGAAACAGAGGAAATAAGTATGACCCAATTTTGCATAGAATTACAAAAATAACATTTTTCTGTGCAAAATCATAATCCGGACCAAGATTTTTTGAGCTTCAACAAACTTAAAACGTTTATGAACCTTTGAGATTCATTTTGCTCTCTTTAATTAAGCTCATGTCTTGAGAAAGCCAAGGGGAGGTTTACAGACATGTTTAATAAATAACAAATGTCAAGGACTTTGCTAGGAAAAAGCTGGTGGTCTGGTACTTTCTTCCTGTCCTCTGTTTTTTCCCAGAGATAACAATTCACTGGGGTTGTGCAGGACTTTGCAGCTTGCCTTAACTTGAAGAGATGTCTGGAGAGACTCTTCACAGGGCAGGAGGGAGGCTGGCGCCTAAGTGAATCCTTTTATCCCCTGCAGAGGCTCCTGGAGCTCAGCCCTAGCTACTCTGGCAGGGCATTGCATAGTTATCTGATTATACCAAAATATGTTCCCTGAAACATTTTTTTTCCTCTTTAACTGTGTATGCTGGGAAAAGCTTTTGTTTTCTCAGCCTCTCAAAATACCCTTTTTTCTAATGCATTTGAAATGTTTTTGTAAATGTCTTATGCGCATAATGGGCTTCAAACTATGTGATTGCTGCCTCACACTGATGGAGAGGAATCTTACATTAAAAATTGACAACCAGACAGCAAGGGAAGGTCATGCCAAGACCATCAGGCTTGTACTGCAGGAGCACAAGGGCAGGATTTGATGCTGTCCCAAGCTAGTTGGCTCTAACATGTCCAAATAACGGGAAGACCCAAGCAAGGCTAAGAAGAAAATCCCTAAATTATTTTCAAAATTATTTTCAAATCAGTGTTTCTTAACACCTGCTCAACAGAGCTGGCTCCTAACCTCTTTCTACCTCCCTCCCCATCCACAAGCTAGATCCTCAGCTCTAGTGAAGCCAGGGGAAATTCCTGGTTGTTTGACATTTCTCTGGATTTAGAGAAGTCAAAGACTGCTTTGCTCAGTATTATGCAGTAGATGATGGGCAGAATTAAGAACTCCAGAACTAGGAAACTGACCCTCCTCCCCTTCAAGCAAATGTAGATCAAGAGTTAGTCCCCTGGAGCCACTAGCACTGTGTTACTATAAAGGCAGAGAAGAACAGAGGTGCTTGAGTGTTTGCCACTTAGGCCTAGAGTGTCTATGGAGACATTTCTAACCACCATCTTCCAAACATCCTAGTTTCAGTGCCATAAGTATGAAAATCTTAATGTAGGTGAGGTGCCAACTGGAGGATTTTGTCATTACTTGGGGCAAGCCTCAGAGCAGAGCTCCAGTCAACTCCTCCCTAACATCTTCCACCTTATGTTCATTTAACTCCTGGTGCATTTCAGGCACAGAACTAATTGTTACCAGTTAATCAAAATTTTGAAGGGGTGTAGGGTGATTAAATTACATGCTGGTTGGTTATCAGTGAGATGCAGAGACTATGAAGAGGCAAAGCATTTTTCTTCCCATTGAAGAATTGGCTATCTGAAGAAGGGAGGTGCTTCCTTTGGTACAATTTATGGTGAAATCTTTATACCTACTTCTTATTTTAATGGCTTTAAATTGTTTCCCTTTTCTTCCCAAAAGATTAAACCTGGTCCAAATCGGCCCATTTCAGCTGCTGTTACTTACCAAGATGCAGTATTTTACATATATTGATGGTTTGTTTGACCTCACTACAGAGCCTTTGCTATCACACCACACTTTGGGGATAGGAGTGTAAACTGCTGGTTCACAGCTGTCAGTTTTGACACAAGAAAGCAGCTGTTGGAAAAAAACAAGTTTCATGCTCCCCTCCCACCCAGATTTGGTATATTACCTATGAAATTACACTGTTGTCACATCCAAGGTGAGAAATAATCAGCCAGAGGCAGGGGAAAGATGTAAAAGTCTGGCATCTCACATTCAGGGCCGAAGTGAGAACTTATTTATTTGGAAAATGCAGTAAAATGGAGGAGCTCCAGCTGAGGCAAAAGGTTGTGTCTCCTAGGAGGTCCGGTGATATCAGACTTAGAGGTCTCATCATCTTCTGAACAAGCAATGCAGCCTTTTGCCACCCACGAACAAAGTTACCATGGCCTGCAAGGGGAATGGGGGAAGGCTTCATGCTCTCAGATCTTAAGCTGGTGCTGACTGACATAATTAGAATTCATTTAATCGCTCTAGGAGTCCTTGGAGAAAGTGCTTGAAAAAATATCCTAAATTCTCCTCGCATTTCTGGTGCAATAAATGAATATGGAAAGAATCTGGACACTAATGCGTCCTGCACATGTGGATCTTCTCAGATGATCACAGTCAGCATGGCTTGAATTTGCCTCAGTTGTGTGTAAAGCCTTTCTTTTCACTCCTTTACTTCCCAAGCTATTAAATTTTAAATTAAGCAGGCCACGGACCCTTGCTCAGGCACTCTGGGCTGGCAGGGGAGAGCATTGCCATGACCCAAGTACCTCTCAGGAAACCCTCCTCGCTGACCAAGACAGCTGGTGAAGAGCTGCTTCCCCGGACACGGTGGGAGCAGGCTTTGCTTCGCTGCCCGTTGGAGGCTTCCCTTTTGCTTGCCTCTGGCTGGGTTTGCTGGCAGTGCTCAACACCTTCCAGCACCAGGGGCTGACACTTGTCTCCCAGCTGGCTGTGGGCTGCCCAGCCTAGGCTGGGAAGCATTAAGACATTCATCCCACAGTGGTACTGATTGTTAATTTCCCTTTTTTATAGAAAGAACTGAACCAGATGGAGATTGGTGTACTCCCCTAACTATTTTTTACTTCAAAAAAAGGGAGTTTTAAGTGCACCAGTTAGGACAAGAACTATTGGAAGCTACAGCCCTGCCCCTCCTCAAGGAAACGATGGGCATGGTCTCGTTCGTGGAGCTGGAACAGGGTTAGGTCTTGTTAGTGCTTCTCATAGTGTACTTAATCTTATTAAATTTCTAATTTTTCCAGTATCAATTGTATTATTGTTGGAGTAGCAGGTCAGAAAAAGCCCAAAAACAACACTGAGCTGCTGAGTTTTCCTCTTAGAAATGAGTTTTGAGGATCTCAACCCTTTGCAACCTACAGTCATTTTGCAGCCGTTGTCGGTGACATGGGACATTAACTCACATCTCTTTAATCACAGGGAGGGGTAAGGTGGCAATACTGGGCTTGCTGAAATCCGTAGCGAACCTGCTGTTGATTTTAACGGGAGCAAACTTGGGTTTGGGTCAAGCTGTGTCTTATGCGTGTGTGGTTAGGGAAGTGGAAGCCATGGCTCTGTGGCTGTGTTGCCCACTTGTTCTTTCCAAGCAGTGGTGCTTCTAAGGACGTAAAACAAGCACCAGCCCCTCGGGCGTCTGCGGCTGCGGTCGGGCAGGCAGTGCTGCCATCCTGTGGAGAGTGGGACCGAGGCACGGCTGCCGGGACACGGGGATCCGGGAAGGTCTGGGCAGGCCCTGCGGTGGTGCTGGGATGGGCTCCCATGGTGGCCAGCAGGGGATCACCTTGCATGGCTTTGGGCCAGGGCCACCCAGTCTTGCCCTGGCCTGCTCCAGGACTTTAAGAGCCAATTTACCTTGCACTGGTCCCTGTGCCTGCAACAGCTGGATGGGAATCGTGCCCATGCTGCATGAAACAGCTGGATGGTGGAGCCACCGGGGCGGGCTGTTACCCTCTGCTAGTCCTTCAGTGCTCACATCCAACAGGGACTGCTCACCCGGACAAGCGGTGCAGGAATATTTCTTTCCAAGGGTGTCCTTGAAAGTCCTCCATACTGAAATCACAGCCTCAGTTTTCATTTCATTTTTTATTCTGTAAAAGTTTAATATTTTGCTAGAAGATAGTATAAAAAAATATTCAACCCAACAGTGTGATTGGAGTAAAGCTATATGCGGATAGGTAAACAGATAGCTAGAGAGCAGGAAAAGCAGGACATCTAATCACTGAAGAACAGTTATAAACAGCAATAAAATTAATATCTATATTAAACTAGCAGTGCAAAAAAACAAACTGGAAGCAGCTTTACATTAAAAATACAGCTTTTTAAATACAGAAATAGCACCAATTTACAGAAGACAATCAGAAATGTAAACGTGGCAGATAGATTCAAGTATAAGTTATATGCTCAGCCTCCTCAACAACTGTCTTGGGACAGAAAGGTTTCACAAATCCTGCAGAACTTCCTGGGTATGCACTTTGCCTCAGTGCAAATACAAATACTGCTTTTCCAAAGCTACTTTGCTGATGAGCTGTTCCTAGTCTATTTAAATTCTTAGCTTTCAGTGAGGATAAAGATAGGGAAGGTAAACCCACTCCCTCTTGACAACCAACTGCTCCCCCCCCACCAGGCTAGTTCAGCAGTTCGGATACAGAAAGTAGCTGCCCGACTGCCTCAGTGGTCCCACTCTATTTCAGTGAGAATTTTGCATTGACAAAAACAAGACAGCATATAAACATCCTTTATCTCCTAGGCTCAAAATCTGCTTTTCCAACCATGACCCACCAAAAAGGGAGTCAATTGTCATTTCCAGACCTGCTGTATTTACAGAAACTCAAAACTAGAAGCAGAAATTGGAAACTGAAAATCCATTTTAATTCCCTGCATTTTCAAGTATAAAGTTAGTTATGGCACACAATAACATTACTGACAAAGAAAGGCAATTTGGTGATGATGCTTCAACCGGAGCAAAGAGCCAGTATGAGCTCTAACCCTCCTCCCTGCTCCCAGCTGCCATTTCACTAAAAGGCTGCACCGTACTAGAGGGAGAGAGAAGAGACAAGGTTTGGAGAATCAGCACCCACCATTTTCCCTGGAACCCTAGCAGCCTGTTCCTGCCCCAGCAGCAACACATGCACGCCAGCTGAAGTGCAGGGGCAGCACTGCGCTAGTTACACACTGCTTTTCAAAGCAGAATTAAGCTAAGTGGGTATATAAGAAGAAATAATTCAGAAGAAAAAACTGTAAACTTTCATAACTGTAGTGTCATTAGAATATAAAAGAATTAGCAGTCTGAAGCTGTCTCTTTACCACCCCTGAAATTTCCTATGATAATTCTGCTATAGATTTTCTTTCAATGAGGACAAACCAAGCCTTCTCAAAAAGCTGTTATTCCAAGGAAGGCCACGTTACTCAGACTCTCAGCTTCACTAAAATTCTTTCTCAAACTCCATTTTCATAATACATTTCATTATAAAAATAAAACGCCCTCCTCAAATCCCCAACCCTTAAAGTCCTAACCTCCCTTGACTAACAAAATAGCACATCCAGGAGTGCGTCTCCCCTTGGAAAATCAGCACCAGTACCAAAGAGAGAGCTGATCATGCTGGCTTTACATTTGCTAAAAGTCCAGGCTAACGTGATGTCAACAGCAACACTTTCTGTCTTTTGAACAGGAGACGGCACAAATTTGATTGCAGTTTGCTACATGAGTGAAAACATACCCAAACATAAGAGCATTAGCTCTTAAAATTATGTCCTATATTGCTAATAGCACCATCCATTATTTGAGGACTCTGAATGTTAAGATTTTTCTTCCTCATTATCTTCTCCTAGGGTATACTGATAATTTTTAACTAATTCTTTATATTACTTTAAAACTCAAGGCTCCTGCTCTTTTCAACTTATTTTTCTGGTTTAGACAGATATGATCTCCCTTGTCTTCCCAACATGCTCAAATGCACTATTAACTAGTCACAAAATTCCTGTAAGTGAAGAGTTAGGCACTTAAGAACATACCCCTTAAGTACACTTAAGTAAACAGCTAAGTAGGCACTTAGTAGACTCAGGTTAGACCGAATCTAATCACGAGTGAGGTTAATGACTTATCAGTATTCCTTGGTCATAAAGTCTAGACCAGATATTTAAATGGGAGATGAAATCTTAGCACAGTCCTCTCAGTGGCTTGCCACTCTCAAATCACTTTGTGAAACCTGTTTAAGGATTCAGGTTTTGTATTCTTTACATCTAACTTGCATATTTTGCTTCAATATGAAAAAAAAAAACAACAACCCAGCCAACCCAAGGACTAATACAGTTCATTAACACAACTATAAAAATGTTAACATTCACAGTTATTTTGGTCTTAAGATTTTTCACATGTATACATTCAATCATACTGTGTTATTATTAGGTTTTTCTAACCACAAGTGCTGGGCAAATTGTACAACAACCAACTGACATTCAAGTAATCCTACCCTGAGAAAATCTGTTATTCTGAAACTGCAAAAATCTTTTTTTGCACTAATCCCACTCTAACATACAAAATAAAAAGCAAGATGCTGCACTGCAGAGGCAGGATTTGACAGATTGGAACCAAGGAAGCAGTTGCTCTTGCAACTGCAAAAATTTATCATTTTCACCACAGATTTACTCAGGGTAAGTAGAGTACATGCAAATAAAATGCTTACCCCAGGTAAGTGCTAGACATCTCACTTAAAACCATGAATAAAGAACCCCTGGGGACTCCAAAGGAATCTGTTTGCATCTCTTCACAGAAATAAAGAGATTTTTCCAAATTAAAATCACAATTAAAATTTGGTGCCGACAAGGCTGTGTGAAGCACAGAATCTGAATTCAAATCAGTACTGAAGGAACAATTCAGTAAAAGGATTTCAGTACCAAGGGTGATTTTGAAGAAGATGGCTAACAGAACCAGTGGGTGAACAGATAGTGGGGAAGCATGCCGAAAGGGGTGACATTTTATCTTGCTCCTCTTGCCAGGTAAGAGCTTGTTATCTTGTAATTGATACAGGGTCCGAGGACAATCTGCCCACCCTTTGCAAAGAGCGGAATTAGTCAGGGCTGGTACTAGAGATTTCCAGTCTCCTCTGCACAGAGCTGGCATTTCTGGCTTGGTTGCCTTCATTTTTCTTCCATGCCACAGGGTCTCCAAGACTTCCAGGAGTTTTGAAAAATGCCTCATGATGTGCAGGACGAATACTCTTGGGAGTGAGAGGAGCTGACGAAGGCTATTTGTGAAACAAAACCAAAGTGATTCGGCAGGGTTTTCTCAGAGCCTACACACAAGCATGCAAACAGAGGACAGCTGGGAGACATTAATCCCTGTACCCTGCTACTCAAGGTCACACATCCTTTCAGATGCCCCATGTGAAAAGCTATGGGCTTTGCCCCTGCTCTTCATTCTGGAACTGGATGCCAGTACATCACTGCTGGAAGATGAACACCTTTATCTCATTTCCAACTTAAATTTTTTCATTATTAGTTCCTACTCGTTTGCTCTTATGCCAATCTTGTCCTTTAGCTTAAATGGCTCTTTCTCTTCTTGATGTTTTACTCATTTTTGTTACTTGTTACCATCAAGAGAAACCAAAAATTAGTCTTCTAAACCCTGACCACTTGTCTTTTAAGTGCCACTCTACTGTAACCTCCAATGTTAGTATCTGTAATCAGATTGGCTGCCAGTCTCTTACTACAGCCTTTTTCTAAGCTCAAAGAAGATAAACATAAAGTAATGTTTATAACGCTTCCAAATGTTTGATCTATTTTTCACTGAATTAGACAATAGGAAAACAAATCACACATTTACAAATGTAAGCTGAATTAGTGCCAAAATGTCACTGCTAATAGTTGTAAAGACCCAGGTAACACAGTGTGACATGACTGTTTTGTGTCACTCATATTTCAGATAAATGAGTCCTCCCTCACTTTTGAATTTCTGATTTTTTTTACCCAAAAGTCTGGTCCTATGGTAGATTTTTAAAAATATCTTTATAAAAGAAGATCAACAATCCCACAAGAATAATTTGTTTTCTCTCAGCTCTGATGCTATTACTTTTCCATTACGTACTGAAGAGAGATCACAACACGGCTGAGGGGATAACCCAGGACACTACTACCTGAAAAAGTGTTGCAGCCAGCTGACTCCTGAATTCTGACACACAATCCTCCTGTCCTCCTAACGTCTTTCTGTAGCCATTGCATAACACACAATGGCACTGTCAGGGAAAAAAACTTAAGGTTGCTGGGAGATTTTAGAATTTCTGTAAGAGTTATAAAATGACTTCACTGTTCAGGACCAAATGTGCTATGCTGGGCTATGACTTCACCAGTGTCCCACACCCTGTGCCACTGCTAAGATGGACACACACAGGCTAAGTGGGAGACACCAGCTCTCAGCGTGCCAGCTCTGCACCGACACAGCGGCACTGGCCTGTGGCACACGCCGCCATCAGGCACCTGGCACAGCTCTTTCATCACCACTCCCGTTCACCTTTCCCCCTTACCTGCTGCAGCTTCAGAAGGGTCACCGGGTGTCCCATACACACAGGGGAGTCCAGTTTAACAGCACTGCAAGATCTTGTAAGCACAGGACTCAGGTGCAGAGCGGGGTGAGCCGGCTGCTGCGGATCCACCGAAGGGGCGGGGGAGACCTTGGGGGTGACAACGGCTGTGGTGCTTATGAAAACGGGGGTGGTGGATGCCAGGCTGGACATACTGAAATTCGTGGAGGCAGCAGCTGAGAAGGAGCCATCGGGAACTGGGGAAAGAGGACTGGGGAATGAGGGAGAACAGACGAGAGGGAAGGAAGCCAAGGCTGCTGATGGCACCATGACACAGGGTACACTTAGAGAAGGCAAGTGGTTCGCAGCCAGGCTGATGGCACCCGGGGCTTGGTTTGCAGAGAACAGGAAATTAAAACTGCTTAATCCTAAACCAAAGAGAGAAAAAACAAAGCATTAATAAGCTTGAAAAAGGGAATTAAACTACTGTAACTTCATCTAGAATTGGAAAAAGGTGTGACAACAAAAAAAAGTCTGCCTAGGAACTATGACAAAAATAATAAAAAATAAGGAAGAAAACTGTCACAAACCCCTGACTCTTCTGTCCAGCTCCCTTCCTTACCTTCCTCCATTTTCCCCCCTGCTTGTCTATTCACTGTACCTGCATCCATTTACTTTGGTCATATGAAGTACCAACCACACACCTTGCTGTTTTCTGCTTCTAACTTCAATTACAAGCAACATCCTGGCTTTTTTTTCACTACCTGGAATCATCCTCTGCTATATGAAAGGATATACATTGCTTTTAATGAGGGAAAAAAAAAAAACCCAGACAAATCAAACACAACAAATGGGAGACACCCACAAAGATACATCACAGAAGCATTAATTTTGCTGAGAACAGCTGAACTACTGGTTTGAAACAGAAGCTGCTTTGGCTCCCAGTTTGTCTGACCTTCCAAAACACCAGGATCAGCATTTTCAAACTGAGCATCTCCAACCCAAATGAAATGCCATAGACCCCACTCCGTGTCACAAGTGAATCAAAGACTAAAGCAGCAGTCATGGAAATCTGCCACACATGTCCTGTTCCCACAAAGCCGTTGTCCACTGCACACAAACACACGCACAAAACATGGTGGACATGAAATCCTACTGCAGTATTTTCAAGCTGCTTCCTCTCTGTCCTCATGGTGTCATACAAGCAGGACTGGCTACATTCCCAGTGCCTTGGGTTTTGGGGATTATCCTGATAATGCATGTTACAAGACAGTACAAAGTTTGAAGGTGATTAAATTCATACATTCAGGGGGATTCTGCTGTTCTATATTGGCCCCCTTACTGCTAAATCTAGACTTCCAGCTCCTTTAGGTTTTGAATGCTGGATAAGAGTCTTTTTTTGCTGCATATAATTCAGGCATGCAAACCCCACATTGTTCAACACTATTAATGTTTGGGAACCTCAGAAAAATGCCTGTCTTTTCAGAGGAGCAACAGTTCACATTGAGTCAAGAGATTTCAGAGTTATTAAACTACTACAGTGAAGTGCTGTCAGGGGTTTTTGTGCCAAATATACTTATTCACCTATTTATTGGACTCAGTATTTGCTCAGTGAACAGATACACAGGTTTGGGTGCCTCTAGATCTCATGGCTGTCCTTACCAGCAGTAGGCTGAACATAAAGGTACTGTGGTTGGAAAGGCCGATTGGCATTTTCTTTAGAGATGTGCTCATTTCCTGGAGGGGGTTCATCAGTGTCTTTGTTCTGAGATTGTTTTTCTTGCTCCTGACAATCTAAAGGCTTAGCAGACTCCTTGTTTGCAGCCTCTGCAGCAGCAGGACTTGTGAGGTCAAGACTATTTGTTTCTAGATGTACAGCAGATGAACAACCACTTCCGGGGGAAGGTTCTGCCTTGGGTGACTCAGAAGGCTTCTAAGCAAAAACAAAAGTGGAAATGAAGAGTCCAAACTGAAATAAAACAGTGCAATACCTCTCATGCATCTGTGCAAAGGAGCAGCACAAACCTGATTAGTAAATCACCAAGTCAAAAATTTTGGTTGAGGGTTTGAAGAACCACATCAGTGATGCCTAAACCCTGTGCCCTTTGCTGACCTTAGCCTGACCCCTACTGTCAGTATTTAAGAGAATTCTGAGATAGCTACGCATTACCTTCATCATCATCCTCTTTTTCTCACCAGCCTGCTGTGGGCAACACTGGGCTTCAGAGAGAGGGACTCAGGCTGGACAGAGTAGGGGGGTAAAACAAATCACATTTGCTATAGCTCAGTGGAGTAAGCAATGCTGCTGCTGTCTGGGAAAGCCCAAGCTAACAGGGGAAGGTGAGGAGTAATAATTACATTGATTTCTTCCCCTCTGACCCATTGTTTTGCAAAAGACAATGATCAGGACACTAATTCCAAAGAACAGCTGAGCATCACATCACTATGCAAAGCAATCCAAGTCCATTTTCCCCTGGTAGTGTGAAAATATCTCCCAGTTAATGCTTATACTTCCTGACACAGCCCACTTAGAATTTTATTAACATGTGGGAGGCAGCATTTGTATCTCTCAAAAGCAGTGTACTGAATTTTCCCTCCTGAAAACACTGTCTTAGGCAAAAGTCTTTCCTTACTATGAGAAAGCCTAAGTGATAATGCAATTCACTTTACCTTGGGTACTACAAGCGAGAGGGGCAGATCACTCTGCTCCAATGTCTGCTTTTTAGCAGCTGGCTCTTCATCATCTACAGGTGCAGAGGGCGATGAGCACGCGTGGGAGCTGCGTTTTTGGCAGCCAGCGGGAGGTACGGCAGCCTGAGCTTCTGCACTCCTGTTTCCCACGTCTCCTGAAGTGGGCAGGGTCTCGCTCAAATGATTTTCCTGAAGACCACCGCACAACATAAAAAGGGATGAAGACGGGAAGCACAGGAAGGGTTGGTTGGGGACCAGGGTAGGTTTTCCATTTTCTGTTTTGGAGGCTGCTGGTGTGGAAGGGTGTGAAGCCTGGCTGCTGATGCCAATTGGTAGTGAGAAGCTTGGCACATCTGCCTGAACCACAGGGAAAACTGCCTGAGGCAAAGGGTTAACACAAAAATCAGAGTCCCCAGGAACCGGAAGAAGGGAGAAAGGTAATGTTGTATTGGAGTTCTTTGATGAATTGAGTATCATTTCGGTGTCACAAGCTTTATTCCTACAAAAAAAAAAACACAAGAAAAAAAACTAAAACAGTAATGAAAAGAAGAAAAACATTTATTCCAAAATTAAACCCCTATTTTATCCTTAGAAGCAAAGAGATACATATTTGGACATAAATGCAGAAAAATTCCACCCCCAAACCACAATTCTTACACAGTTTACTAGAAGGGTCACTTTTTTTTCATTTCTAATTACACAGAAGCAGTCAGGTTTTTGGTGGAACAATAATGCTTTTGGCTGCACTTGACTAGTCAATCATTCACAAATGAATTTAAATTGGGATAGGTGTAGAGAAGACAGACGAAAGACAGACATGCCCTTCCATGGAACCATAATTTGCTCAGCCTTCTCAGACAACAGGTCAAAGGATGCAGGAATGACCTATATAAACACATATGATAGAAAGAACTACTGAAGCAAAACATCAACACTGGTACAAGTATAGGTGGGTGCAAAATGACCATGAAAAAAAAAAGCCATGCTGACATCTACCAGTATTAAAATTGTAATAATGAGACTTTATGGCATTTTTTTATCTCAGTCTCATCAATGGAATCTAGCCTTAAACTAAACATGACAAGCACAGAGCTGAAACTGAACAAGAGTTAAGACCAACCTACCCAGTATCTTCCTCTATTTTCTGCCTGCAGACAGCTGCTAGATTTATCATTTTGGAGCAATTTTCATCTGAATTCACAATGCAGACTGAAAGAACAAAGAGGCATTCAATTAATCACAGACAGGTTTACCAAGCATATTTTGATACTGGCTATATAAAATAATTGCTATAATTTTTCAGTCCTGACACATTTTTATAACAACCACTAATCACCAAGAGCCAGAACCTGCAAGACACTCAGAACTCTCAGTCCCACTGGAGAGGGGTTCAACATCATCATTTCCTGTAAGAGGGAACTGTGAAAAGCCCTGTAATTACTTTATCTTTTTTAACAACTATCCATTAGACTGTTACAGTAAATTTCACTATATTAGGAACCATAAGATAAAGCAAGCATTTTGTAGCTAAAGAATCTTTCTTTATCAAGTTTTCACAGACGAAACTGTAGTACAGTTGCAGTTAGTACAGAACAGAAACATTTACCTGCAGAAAACAAACTGCAGATTCAATTGCAGTATGGCCCAGATTCACCTCATGTTAACTTTAGGCATTTGACTGGAGGTTCTAAACCAAGAATTTCATTATCACAGGGACAGTAGAAATATAAGTACCTCCCAAGAGTAATTCACATATTTAATTATGCTGATTCACCCAACCAAGTGTCTTAAATTGGTGCATGCCCTCATTTGGGCAGGTCCAGTGGGATAGAAAAGAACATGCTTCATTAGTAGTTACCTTGCCTCTCTTGATGTGGGCTGTTAGGCTCAGAACTGACCTTCCTTCTGGCTGCTTCACAAGGCTGTGCACTGTTAAATGAAGCGTGACGTGTAAACCTTTGCTTTCCAGTAGCACTGGTCTGGTACTGGGCACAGGCTCCTCTCCGTGTCCCTGGCAGAGGATCTGATGTTGGGCTGTGCCCTCTCAGCTCATCTGTAGGGACATAATTTTGTACAACAGTCCTTCAGGCAACACAGCTCATCATTTAGGCTTCTGCCATATTACCAAACTTGGCATTAAAGGAAGAGGCAACCTCTATATTATCTCAAACCCCACAACACTGAAACCAACCTAGAACTCAGTAAGCACCAGTAGACAAGGTAAGGGCTTCCCTCCTATCCATTCCACAGCAGATGCAGAAGAGCTACATTCTAGTGCGCTAGCCAGGAGGAGAAAGGGCGCTAAGATGGTATTTACATTATCCTTCACTTTTACTTGTTCCTGACACTGTCCTGACACAAATATCAAAGCCAAAAGGAGCCTATCTGGCCAAGGAGCATCAGCTTACAAGATGCTCTGTCCCACCACCTCCTTCTTTGCAGACAAAGTTTTTGTAAAAGGAGCCATGTGCAAGAAACAGCCCTGCTCTAACTTGGTACATCCCCTTACAAAGAAAATAATTCACTGTACAATTATGGAATTAACGAGATTTTGCAACCCAGAACAGCTGTGGACTCAGATTTGAAGGTGCTATCTGCCATTGCTCTACAATTCATACAGTTATGCATACAGTTATCTAAGTCAGTGTAAAAATACCTACAAGACACAGTATCCTTCAACATCCCTCCACAGATCCAGACCTTGGGCGCAAAGTCTAACAAGGCAAGCGTTGAGCTGGCAGCAGTTAATAATCACAGGGTACACACTGAATGCCGAGCCATGCTTTACACACAGAAAGCAACCTTTTACCACTTGGGAAGGGACTATCAAAGCAAAAAGAAAATAAATGCAAGCTACACAAATTACCAGTCTTTCCAGAGAATTCCACAGGCCCAATCCACTTGAAAGCTGGTTTGCGTCCTCGTTCCTCTGTGACATGAACTTTCTTGATCAAGCCTAGGCTGGTGAGAACATTGGCGATATCATACAGTCTTCGTACCTTTGCTAACAAAAAAAGGCAGAGGCAGATAAGAGAGTCAGGTTTACAATGCATACAGGACATATTTGTGTGCTAATTTCATTTCAGACTATCACCACAGCTTTCATAGCTGAGGTGGGCAAAATCAAATCAGAATGGACTTAGGCCACCTCCTATGAAGCCTGCCAGGCCAGCTCCCTCCTGATTGTCACAGGTACTTCATATCTTAGCTGCTCAGGTTTAAACTCATCTCCCTCATTTTGACGGAAATAGGTTAGGGAGTGATCACATCATCAACTTGCCCAGAAAAGACAACTATCTCCACATGGGTAAAGAGAAGCTGGGGGAAGAGGCACAGGAGTGCACAGCTGCTCACAAGAGGACACATATCTATCATTTTTAAAAATGTAACAAACTCAGAAAAATCTCTGTGACTCTAGTAAATAACATCTTTGAGCTGACTACAATACTCACATATTGTCCAGCTAAGCTCCTCACATTCTTTCTTATATTTGGGGTAGAATTTTAAGATTGAAGTGCAAGTACTTTATTTTAAAAGCACTTTAAAGGCTTAAAAATCTTTATATTAGAAGACTTATTTACTAATGCTGAGTTTTCCCATGTTCTCCAAGGGATTGAAGTACTAATCCTCACTAACTGAAAGCAAACTCTGCCATCCAGCTGTAAAAGATTTCTGGGTTAAAAAGGAGAAGGAACATATTTCTGCAGAGAGAAAATTATTTCCATTAAATTAAACAATATGTTTCAGTTTTGAAACACCATTCAGAGCAGTACAGGAAACAGGGTTTAAGTATGAAAAAAAAATTCAACAACAACAACAAAAAATGTGCTTCTTTATTCTGAAGCTAAACTTGGGAGACAATTGCCAAAGTGTCTCTTCCCCGCACTAAACTCTGTTTTCACAAATAGGTATTTGCAATGAAAAAAACCCCAGACCATATTCCAGGAAAAGATTCATGAATTGCTTTTGCTGTTACCTACTGGTGTCTGTTTGGTGTCAGCCCAAACATGCCCTGTTTTCTTTACTGACTGACAGATTGACTAGCCTCTCATTAGCCATCTTACTTTTAAATTTGCTGTGGTCCACTGTATCCTGGGTTTCTTCTATCAGTATCTTTGCTGCGATGTCCAGAGTGACTATCTTGGTCTTGGAGACAAGGAACAGCATGACAAACTTTTGGCTCATAATCCGCAATGACTTGTCCTTTCTGCTGTTTGCAGATGCTGTGTTACAAATAATACCCAAGCCTCTTAGCATATGTCATCCATCACAGCCAGAAAACTAGTAAGTAGGTTTCTCACGCACAAAAGGAGTAAAGTATTTCCTTGACAGAAAGCAGAAATTTATTGAAAGGCAGCAAATAACTGAGTAATGCAGACAGGAGTCTCTCTTCAAAGGGCAATAAAAATTCAGACTTGCAGAAATAGCTTTTAGAAAGTGAAATTCCAAAGCTGATTCTATGTTACATTACACAGTTTTGTGCCACTATAATTTTGTGACTCTAATGGACTTTGTAAGTTAAAACCATTATGTGTTATATGGGCAGCATGCAAAGAGTAGGCAAATGAAGATGGCACTTCCTGTCAGGATAAAGCATATTCTGTTCAGACACAGGTGGCAAAAGAACTGGATTGTCCAGCAGAACTTTCTGCCAGTCTGTAGGACAGAGGGAGAAATCTGTCTTGAGACCTATGTTAGGGACAGAATAAAAGGAAGAATTCTGTACCCTCCATGGTGAATTCAGCACCTTTTTGCAAAGGATAACCTTTTATTATTTACTTTAAAAGCAAAGCAAGGGGAAAAGTGACATAGCAAACTGGAGAAAGAGACTTGTGTCTGTGTATCATCATACATTTAGTAATTATCTTACCAGAGATGCAATCTGGTTCTGAAAACTCCAGTAATGGTCTGTCTTGAGAATCTGGAATTGTTTCCTTTTTCTGTTCTCCAAATTTGTACTCTAAGTCCTGCTCCTTGTGCTGGGAGGTCATTAGCTCTCCATACTGCAGCTCTCCTGCTTCCTGAAGCATTTTCAGAGTTTGGCTGAGGTTGTGCCGGCCATGCCAGCAGTACTGGTTCTTGGCCACACGGCTGACCAAGTGCAATGACTCCAGGACGTTCACGATATCATAAATTCGTCTCCGCTCAACTCCTGTTTGAGAAGTGGGGGGGAACAGATAAAGAAAACATAGATGCTCAACTTAGTTCAGCAGAAGCAAACAGAGAACAGGTTGTTCTCTAACAGGCATTTTCGGTGTTCACGTGGACACATTCCATTAGATACATCTATATTTGCACACTGAAAATCTGACTTATGTGTGGCCAGCTTCATATTATGCTGCTCTTTGTCCATTTTCTTAACTTCTAGACCAGCCATGGCTTCAGCATTAGGAAGCACCTACACTGTGTTTAGGGTTTGCAGATTGCAGTCTGCCAGCCCTATTCACCCACACCTACCCAGACTGCCTCAGCGTTTTCAGAGCACTTTGGCCCTTCCTGACAGAGAGCTTCAAAACTCAGACATGTACCTGTACACAAATCTGTGTGTAACAGAGGACAGGAAAGGGTCTGCCACAGTGTAGAGATGAAAGCCCCTCATACAAGAACCAGTGGGAGTGCAGCCCTCCACTTGCATTTACAGCGGCACAATTACTTTTACTTGCTAAGCAAGTACCAAGTAAAGGGGCATCAAAAGCTTCACAAGGAGCAAAGTGGGGTAGAATGAGACCTACTGTTCCCAAATGAAACAGAAATGAATCATCAGTGCTGGGCTGGGTCTACATCTATGGGAAATTCATGAAATATGTCCAGCTTGAGTTCAGCCTGCTGATGTGAGCAAGGCTGGAGACTGAATATGAACAGGTTGGTGGCTATGCTCACTGTCCTGAGTACTTGTGTCCAGTGCTATTTGAAGCATGGCTGTTATATATAACACAGTGTACTATATGCTGGCGGCAGCATCTGCACCAAAAATCCCCTAACAGTTAATACCAGCTGAGCAGAACAAGTGCTAGTTAGGGGGAAAGGTTTCAAAAACTTCCCTGTGGGATGGCTGTTTACCCATCTGAAGTATAGGGATAATACTTACCAGCCTCAAACACGTATTAGGTGAAACAATTCATGAGCATTTCCAAGTGTGTGAAGAACTTGGAGTGAAACATAATCCAGAAAAACAAGAGTGCTACACATATCCTGGTGTCTGTCAGGCACCAGCAGTACAGCCCCCTTTGTGGCCTTCCACAGGTCTCCCGTGAACAAAGCAATACACATTTGTAGCAAAAGCTGTATCACAGAAATCATTAGTTACACTGAGAGCAGCAACGTCAGCACTGGGTAATTTCGTGGTCACAAGCAAGTGGATACAAGCAAGGAAGGGAAAACCAAACAGAGAAGGACAACCAAAACTATCCTCCTTCCGGGAGGTAAAATTTCCAACAGTAAATTTTAGAGGAAAGTTTCTATTATTTAGGAAAGCAAGGTAATTCCACTCTCAACACAGAATAAAGCACTATTCATGTTCAGCTGTACAAGGTTGGAGCATGAGCATCTCATGCAATCACATAAAGGAGTAACTGCAAAATCTAAAAGAACAATGAATTTTAAAAGTAATTTATCTAACTATTTACCTAATCTGTATTCTATCCTATTTCCAATTCACATTACCAAGGCAGATAAATGGGTATTTCAAGGCCTTTAACAGAATGACAGAAGACATCATTCTTCTGTTCCTTTTCTTCCCAAAACAGATGAATTTCATTTTTGCTACATCTTTTCTGTTAATACCTAAGTTTTAAACGCAGATACAAGATTTATTTAGTTTAAGTCAAATTTTGTAAAGCCCTTCCTAGCTAAGAAACAACCTATCCAAGGACTCAGATATTTTCGTTATTAATGTGGCCTGGCTCAGTCCTCTCTCCCAAGTTTTATTACTTCTTGCAGGTATTTCGTTAGTCTTTTAACTAAAACCAAACTTAACAGCAGAACCAGTAAATAGGCTACTCAATACCTTCTTGCCACCTCAATATAAGACAATTTCTCATGGTATTCTTGCAGTTCTCCCAGTACCTGCCCGTCACAAGGTGATATTTAAAGCCTTGATGAACCATGAGATCTTGGAAGATATGATGTCAAACACGTTCAGAAGTCAGGCAGTAAACACAACTGATCTCCTACACATGCTAGTTTGCAATCATTTCCCCAAATGTTTCATTTTGACAAAATTTGTTGTAAGTCCTCCTTCAGAGGGTTTGTAAATCCTAACTCCTTCAGTGTCCAACAAATTGAATATTTAAGAAAGCAACAGAGTTGGTAAACAGCTGGAAGCAAGATCTGTCTAGTAAAAAGTGCAGAAAGTCAGAAAGCAGATTTCAAAGTGCTAGTGTTACCAAACAACAAAGACACTAAGGAACATTAGGCATTTCCAACTCTTGATTAGTATGATTAGAAGAGCATCCAGACCCTGGGAAAGGCAGATCTTGAATGTAGTCTGTTAGAATATGATCTTTGGAAGGCCCACCTGTTAGGTTACCCCAGGTGATCAGTTACCCCAGTTTTGCAGGTATACATACCAAGAACTGAAGCCACTTCATCCAAAGAAATGGTAGTTTTCTCTGTTGACAATGGATAATTTGGATAGCGAGCTAGAAACTTTTGGCACAAGAGTCCTAAGCTTTTCTGTTTTCTGCTGGGTCTCTGCTTTTCAAATTCATCAACCGTGCTGTCATCTACTATATCATACTGTTAAAAAATAAATGTTAACCCTTTAGTGCAGAGCTTTTAAAAGCAAGACATAGTCAAGTGAGGCATATTTCAGATGTTACCAATATTTAAGACCAGATTTTCTAATTAAAAAAAACCCACGGACTCCTTTAAAGCACAGGGCACTTGGATAACACAATTGCAAGCTCTTCTTATTTCATCACACAAGATAACTACAGAAAAACTCTTATCTGTGCAATCATGAAATAGTGGTCATGCATAAGGAAAAAAACCCAGTAAGACCAAACACCCAAGACTAGCAGATGATAAGATTATACTTGGAAAACGTATTTCTTTTGGAAAGAAGGAAGAATATGCTCTCAAACACTTCTGGATCTAATACACCAGGAGATGCAGAAGCCATCAAAAAGTTCCTGCAATACCTCTTTCAAAAGATTTTGCTGACCTTTACAGTGACTATCACTTTAAGAAACTGGTGATTGGGAAAGGGGTGGGGGCACTTTGCTCAGAGACTATAAAAGGTGCTACTCAGTCTTTGAACCTTAAACTTAGTCAAGATGTTAGCTTAAGTAATTCTGTAGGATGGCCTGGATGTGGTCTTTCTGTCCCTGAAGTAGGGGGAAAAAATAGAAACCAGCAAAACCGTGATGGCAAGAATGTACAAAGAGGTATGTTTATTTATCATAAAATGAGAATGATGGAGGAGTTCTTTGCACTGGTAGAAAGGCACTTTTTTTCTAGGGTTTTCTTCTGTGTTAGAAAAACAAGTCTTGCCCTCTGGCAAAGAAAAGATGTAGGTGGTGGTAGCTGTTGAAATTCACGTTTCCTTGCTTATGGGATCTTAAACTGTCCTTTGCTAGTTGTAACTAAGTAACCTCGTGGCAGGCTGGTGCTCTGATAGAATTCTTTGAGTTTTATATGGTATGGAAATAGCAGTATCCTCACTCTAAAACTTCTACTTCTTTTTTAAGTTACCTTTCTAAGTGGAGAAAACTATTAAATGAAAGTTTTATTAACTAGAAAATATTTGAACTCTTTATAGTAGCCACCCCAAAAATGCTGTGTGAGCTTAGCGGGCTTGGAGTGGTAAAGAACTAACATTTAACATCAACTATTTTTTACCTACTGGACACTATGTTAGGAATGATCTTTAGAGAACTGTTTGCTTTGTTACGACTATGAAAACTGCAGAATTTTCTACACTACTGTTGCTACTGCACTTGCTGTAAAAACTACACTTCGAGAGTGATCTGTACCTATGAAATGATGCTTCTCAGTAGAAGGACCCAGAACTATTTTCCTGTTGCTGAAATCACCAGGGAAGGATATCCTACAAGAAATAATCCAGGAAAGGAAAAGCAGTGGTTGGAACAACAACAACAAAAAAATCATGAAGGAAGAAAACCCTAGTGATGCTTGCTACAGTCTGATGTCATTCTCTCCAGGGACAGACTTTCTAAAGTGAGGACAGGGATCAACCCCTGCATTGCCTGAGTCTTGTGAAGTAAAAATCTTAATGCTTGACCTTGCTTTCTGACCACTAGTTTGGCGGCTGGGGTGGAAAGTGGGAAAAAAGGGTTTCAGCTGATCACTTTGCATGACTGTTGCAGATAAGGTGTAAGATTTAGAAAGCATGTTCTTTCATTGTCAAATTTAGTTTTGAAAATGATGCTTGTTTAAAACAGATCTGGCAATTTTCTTTCTAATGTGGTTCAGAAGTACTTCAGTTGAGGAAAATCAAACATTTAAGCTCTACTTCCTTCACTGTACTTTTAAGTAATATTCAGGCTCTTGAGGGGATCTCAGGTCAATTACTACTAAAAGTTACTTTTAGTCTTTTGAAGTCCTCCTGCTCAGCCAGTGCTGTGTAGGCAACTGTCCTTGGGAATGTCTTAACAATTCCGCAGCTTCCCATAAGGAGCAAAGCACCAGTTGGAAAAAAACTGAGGAGCAACTTAAGGAAGGTCTGAGTCCTAACTGAACAGGAGATAGCTGTGTTCTGAGTCTCACCTGTAATGAATCAGGTGTGTCACTCTGCTCACTGTTTTCTATGGGTCTGAAGAGCTCTTTCTTCTTTTCCCTGTCCCTCATGTCAGGACTAGCAGCACTAACAAGCATCTTCAGGTTAGCAGTAGGAGTCCAGGGATCAGGCTGAGGTCTGTCAATGATCTTAACAGGTGTAATTGGATTTCTTTCCGGTGTGCAGCCTTTTTGCTTCGATAAATCAATTGGTTCATTCTTAATGGGAGTCTTTGGGGCCATCCTGGATCGATCAAATATGTTTTCCTATTAAAAACAAAGTTCTTTAGACACAAGAGGAAAAAAACATTCCATCAATCAATTTTATGATTCTTATGAAGCTAGTTTTACTGACTTGTGCCTTGGCACTCATAGCTATATTTAGCACGGTTCTTCTGCCTTTGTTGGGAGTGTTAAAATATTCTGCATGCTGCTGGAGGAAGTATATTTGAGATACTGCCTTGAAATACAGAACCTGAGGTCAACCAGTCCAACTTGTGGCCTATTAGGCTTTTAAACCCTGACTGTTATTACAAGAAAGCATTGCCCACAAACATAAATCACCAAATCGCAGGGAAACTGAAATCGTGCATTGATCACATTACACTTAGCAAGAAAGGACAGTCCTGTTTGAAAGGTCCCAGGTTAAAAGCCGTGCTGGGGATGCAGCTCAAACTCACTAAATGTCAAACTACAGAGGATGTAACCTCATATGCAAGCAAGGCAAGTTTGCATCTGTACTGTCTGCTGCTCAAAGCAACCAAGAAAATCTCCCTAACTGTTCCTTGACTACAGCTAAAAGCTGCTAGAAGGAAAAGGTTAATTTATCAGCTGATTTTTATCATTTCCTGAATGAAGCTCAACTTCTTCCAGTCCCTAGCTGCTACCAAACTTTTTTCGTATTTCATCTTTGGAAACCTTTCTCTTACTGCAAGAATTATCACTACAGATGAACTCACTTCAACGACTGACTGAAGGAAGTATTATTGGTATCTTGATATAATGTATTTTATTTTGTGCTGTAAGAAATCCAATTCAGAAATTGAATAAAAGCCTGAAACAAAATACTAATTTATACTGGTTTACCATAATAACTTTTTAAAGTTTTGACTTTTACTTGGAGTAATTTAACTATTCTGTAGCTGAAATAGACATTTAAATAGGTGACTCCAGAGGTCATCCTAACAGGCACAGTCTAGCTAGAAAGCAGAGAAAAGTTCTAGTAACAACTGAAACTGGTTTTTACTAGGAGCAGTTTTGAAGCATTCAGACTGGAAACAAATTTGGCACATCAAAAGCATTGTGCTCTGAGCAGTGATGAAGAACACTTCTGCGTACATTCACCTATGAATTACCCAAAAGGATGTAATAAATACATCTCTTTTTTTACAACTAACAGTCAGCCAGTTGTAACTTACTACACTGTGACAAATAGGGGTCAGTTTAGAGGCCATGGTACTTCTTGGAATAGATATTTATATAGTGTTGGCACTCAATATTTTCTTGCAATTTCACGTTTGGCAGTGAATCAACCCTTAAGTAAAGGAGAAAGTCTATCTTCCCCTGAAGTTCCTGTTCATTATGGCTGGTGATAACAGAACTGCAGTGAGGGCAGCTGAAGCAACCTGCTGTTTCAGTACCTCAAATCTTCATGTTTGTGCAAATACTACAATGAAAAAAGTAGTGGCTCTACGTGAAAAGCACATGACTCTGCCCTTTCAGATCTTTTTTCCTACTATCAGATCTTTAGTTTCTACTATCATAATTACCTTCTAAGGTAAGAAACACTTTTACCCTCTCTCCCCTTTTTTTTTAGTAGCTGCAACACTCTGTGAAGTCCTACCTGTATTGCACAAAACCACAAGGGCAGTTGGTAGAAGTATGAGATAGAGGACAGGAAAGGCCAGCTTGATGAACTTAGTATGTAAGCAGGAATTAAAACAAATCTCTGAGATAATAGGAGTGGAATCTGACAAGAACAATGTGAATTTTGGCGGACTCAGAGTGAGCATAGACAACAGGTCATGAATTGCATCTAGTTCAGGAGACATTACTGAGCAAGGTTATGCCCAAGGCTACATATGCTGTCTCCTGGCTGGTGAGGCAGTAGGGAAACAATGAACTTGTTCCTCGCTGAGTGGCCCTACTTAGCCTCTTGACTGGAGAACACCACTTTATGATTACAGACCAGAAGGCAAGCATAGTGGACACGTCCATCAGCCTGCTCAAACTGCTGCTAAATAACAGGACTATACTATTCCTGTGCCAGATTAGGCCTGGTGGTTCTTACCTTTAGAACCGTGAGTCCCTACAAGAGCCCTCTCCACCTTACCACATGGTAGCCATCGGGATACGTCAGATCACGGAGTGAGTTTTCCTCAGGTGAAAGCTAAAAAGTGTTTCCCTGTGTGTAGTGCCAGACTGCAATCACTTCACTTACTGACAAGGGTGGCGTGACTCAGGCTTCTTACACTGGATTATATCTTTATCTTAGGGGTAGCGCTGGACATTCCAGTGCTCCAAGCGCTCATAGGTAAAATGCTGCTGTACAGACCAACAGGGGAGAGCAGGTCCGATGGGCAGCACCTCAAACTCTGCCCACGGGAACCACGATCCAGAGCCCGACTCCCCTCCAAAGCCTCCCGGGTGGCGGCTCGGCTCTCGAGGGGCTGGGGCTCCACGGCGCCCACCGCTCTCGCCGCCCTCCCTCCCTCCCTCTGCCTCTCCTCCCCGCACTGGTCCGGGGCTCCGGACAACGCGTGCAGGGAACGCGCGGCGCCGGACCGGACCGGACCCCTCGCCGGCCCTCCTGCTCACCTTCTGGGCCGTCTCGGCTCGGCCCCGCCGCCCCGGCCGGGCGCTCGCCAGGTCCCGCAGCGCTAGGACGCTCACCTCCATCTGCAAAGCGAAAAGGCGCTGTTAGCCCGGCTCTTAAGAGGAGCCGCTCCCGTCCCCGGAGGGACGCGAGGGGAGCGTGGCTGCTCNGCCGCCGCCGCCCGCGCCAGGCGGGAAAGGGCCGGCGGGTGCCAGTGCCGGGAGAGCCGCCTGCCTCTTTCCCGGAGCCGCTGCAGCCATCCTTAAACCTGGGGCGGGGGAGGAAGGGCTGAGTCCGCGGGAGNCCCGCCGCCCCGGCCGGGCGCTCGCCAGGTCCCGCAGCGCTAGGACGCTCACCTCCATCTGCAAAGCGAAAAGGCGCTGTTAGCCCGGCTCTTAAGAGGAGCCGCTCCCGTCCCCGGAGGGACGCGAGGGGAGCGTGGCTGCTCGGGGCTGCGTTCCCGGGGAAGGAGGGAGGGAAGGAAGGACGGAGGGAAGGGAGGGGGCGGGAGGCTCGGCGGGCTCCGCGCCCTCACCTCGGCCGGGGCCGGGGCGCGCGGGGGGCGCGCGGCTCTGCCGCTCCCGCCAGGCGCCCTCAGACATCGCTTTACAATCCGGCCAAT
>VWZW01000843.1:0-74004 GCA_013397115.1 Edolisoma coerulescens | reverse complement strand
AAAAAAAAAGAAAAAGGGAAAAGTTGTCAAAATCATAGCTTTCTGCAATGCAGAACTACTTCTGTCTTGAAAGTGATTGCTCTAAGCTTGAGACCCTTTCTGGAGAAATTTGCTCTGTGCAGTGTAATTAATTTTGCTTATTGAAGTGTATTTAAGATGTTTTTTTTCTTGCATTTAAGATTTTGTTGTTGTTGTTGCTGTGGTAATGGCAGACATGCTGCTGCATTATTCCTGTCTTGTTTTGTTCTGGGAGGACTTCCCTCTGACATAGCTCATGAGCTAGAAATGAGTTGTCACAGAAAAAAAATCCAAGGCACAGTTCTGATAATTTATAAAAATATTCACTTGGTAATTTTTGAGGAATAGAAAAATTTTCTTTTCAATAGGAATGTAGAAAACAGGTAGATATTCTCTCTTGCATTAATTGTAATTTATTTGTTTTTAAAATACTCTGATTTTTTCTTTTCAGCAAGTTCCAGTACACCACAGTTTGCTGAAGAGAATGAAATATAAACTCTCAGAGAACCTCCTTTTATTTAAAAAAAAGAAAAAAATAGCCCTATACAAAAAAGCTCTTCATGCTTTTTAAACCTTAGTCTTCTTACTTTTAAGAGGAACATTAATTCCGTGACTGCAAAGTGTGTCTCTCCGTACATATTTGTAGATATGTAGACAGAAGCATTTCTAAGGAGTGAACTATTACTGCTGCTCTCACGCATAGGAACTCTGAAAACAGACTCATGAGAATCATAAGAGATGCATAGTCATGGAAAATCTAAACAGAATCTCGTGTCACAGGCTGACATGCCCAGGCATGATTTCTAGGCCAAAGGAAAGAAGGTGAGAAGAGAGTGTAGCAGCTGAGAACCTGCTTGTGTGCTGCAGCCCCAGTGACAGGAAATTGCCATCTGTCCCCTTTAGTCATCTACTTAAACTAAAGTGACATAGAATTATACTTTCTCAGACCTTTCTCTTAGATCTGTCATAGGCATTTGTGTATCCACTGCCAATTAATAACATCTGTCGTAAGGTATTACATGTTGTGAAAGTTTAATAGGTCTAACTGCATTTGCAGCTCTAGCACAGAGAGTTTCTGGGTAAGACCTTAATGGGGGTTAGGAACTTAATATTTGAGTTACTTGCTGAAATACTATGGCATGTGCATGTAGAAGTTCATTTGATCATTACAGTGATTGGTTCTGGCCTTAGGAATCTGGTCATTTATAAGCCATTAATTGGATTATCTGTAGACTGGCACAAGACTAAGGAAGCCAGAGTCCAAATACCTATCAACATCATTACAGGCTATGTGGCAAGGGAGCACTTTCTACTTGGGGTGTTACTGACTTATAATACCATAATTTTGCTACTGGGATGGACCTGGGCCCTTATTTAACCTTCAAGACTTGTGACTTCTTACAGGTTAAGGATGCCTCTGAATATAAACGAGTTACTATTAAAGGTCTGTCCAAGTCCTCAAGGGAGAACTAGCTTGAGTCAAGTTTGACACCTTCATTTAATGTTGCTGTTGTTTTACATGCACAATATTCCTGGCAGGAGAGCTGGGTACTGCTCGAAGGGCCATGGCTGAAATCTGCTGGGTTAAATTCAGCCCCAGCAGGTGTGGAGCTCAGCATGTGGACGAGAAGCAGAAAAGCAGAGCTGGAGGGAGAGAGGCGTCACGCCTGTGCTCAAGGGAGGTGCTAGAGCCCACTTTGGCACTGAGTACAGCGAGGGGTGTGAGCCACAGATACAGACTAAGGTGGGAGAGGTGAGACACTGCACCAGATGGGCAGCTGTGGGAGCCGCAGTGGGTGTGAAGGGACACTGGGTGCTGGTTTAGTCTGAGGAAATGATTTTTATTTAGACTGAAGAAGCGCTTTTCATGGGAGGTATTGCCAGTGATTTGGATTCCTCTGTGCAATGATTCTTCTGTAATATGGAGACAAGAATGTTCAGGATTAACATATTAAACTGTTACACAATGTGATGAACATATATAACATAAAAATATACTTTGCTATTTGTTATATATTTTTATATAGAAATATATTTGTTAAGCAATGCTAATCTTTTCCATAAGATGAATACACAGTACTGGAGTGCATTTAATTAGCAATTTTTTTGTTCAGTGAAATAAACAAAAAACCAAATCTCTATTAGTGAAATGCAAATTTTAACTAGTAAACAAGTTATGAGTTAATCAGAACAAAACTATGACACTGCATTTCCTTGGTTGGCTATAGCAGCTGAAAGAAGGTTGCTGATTGTCAGATAAGGTTAATTGTTGCAGCCATCATATATCATAACATGTTCCAAGATGATTTTTTAATCTATTTTGATATGCACAGGTAATCTACTAAAACTGGCAGGAATAAGTTAACAAACTGGCTTCTAAACTTAAACACAAGTGCCTGTTCTTGAATGCTTTTGTTACATAATTTTTTTACAGGACCAAAACCCACTATCTGATTATTTATGATTTTGAATGAATGGTACATGGACTAATATATATATATACACATATGTGTGTGTATAAATATATATCTGTTCTATTTAACATGAATATTATTAAGAATTAAGCATTTCCATTAATTTATTTCCATTTGTTTCTAGACTTGTAAATACAATATTTCATGCAAGGTAGATGTGAAAGTCCCAATTCTTTGTGATAGAAAGCCAATACCTTTGACAGAGGAGATGGATAAAAACAAATCATATCAGTATGTTCAGCAGCACTTTTCATCTCAGAATACGAAATAGTTTTTAAGACCTTTAAACCTATATGACTTCTTGTAATGCAAAAAACATGATGCTCCAAAGACCCAGTAGTTCCTCTATTCTCTCCTTTTCTTGGCTGCCTTTTCCTATGAGCTCAGTTATGATGGAAAATTATATTTCTCCATCTGTTTTGGCTGATATTTGAAATTTCAGGTCAAAAGCTAGGAGTGAGGAAGAGACAGATCCAATTACGAGCTTTTATGTCCATTAAAAGCCAGACTGAGTCACCCAATTGCTGACACATCAGGGAACCTGTGTATACCAGCTTTCTCACTAGTGAAGGTAGTGGTGTGCCCAGTGTCTGCTGCTGATGGTTTCCCAAAATGCTGCTGGCTTAGGTAACATCTCCCTGAGGCAACTTGGAAGTTCCCACCATTCAAGGACCTCAGACTGCTTTGATCTGGGCATCTTCTGCACCAGCAGGGGCAGTAGCCGTGACCATTTGACATTCAAGAACAGCAGAAGAGGTTGCATTAAGAATGATTCTATGGACACGTGGCATCAGTAGCTGTGGCTAGAATACAGAAGCAGGGCTGGGAGTGGGACCTGGACCAAGCAAAGCCCTTCTTCCTCTCCTTCTGTGGGGTCACTTGCTTTTGAAGTTTGCATTCACTGTAATACAGAACTCCAGCTCTGACAGGAGGGACAGAGAGGGGTCACAAATAGACCACAGGTGAGTGGCTCACTTAATGACAGGGAAGAAATGCACGTTGGGAACTATTCCACTAGAGGAAGGCATGGGATGAGTTTCCCATTTTCTGCCTGCTGTAGTTGCTTAGTGTTCTGTCAGTATCATTGCTTTGTCCCTTGGCTCTGTCTTATCTATAAAAACAGTAGGTGATTTTCCTGGACTCAAGTCTAGGAACACACGGATGATATTTAACCTGAGGCTACAGGTTCATAGAAGGGCCTCAGGTCTTTGGTATTTCCCATTGCCTAACTCAGGGGCAGCCCTGCTCAGGGTTGCAGATTCACAGAAGGCAGCTGACTGTTTGCCTAGTGGGTAGTGTAGGCAAGTGCTCCAGCTGGTTCGAAAAATCCCTTCTAGGAGCTGAGGAACTGGCATGGCCATGTCTGTCTTTTTATGTCTCTGATGTCAAGTAACCTTACAAAGGTCACATAAGGAAGCAGGTAGCTTGCTAAATCACACGGCCCTTGAATCAGCTTTCCACCTGAAAGTCAATTCCAGCTGCTGCTGTTAAAAAACCTGAATCCTTCACAAAGGATTGCACTGGTAGCATTGCACCCCCATTATTTTGTTCAGAATTAAATTGCTGTTTGCATGCTGAAATTAATGGTCAGCTCTATGTAAAGTTCTAATTTCATTACTGTTCTCTAAGTGGAATAGAGTTTGCCTAATGTCCCATACCACAAACCTTCTCTGCTAGGGCTCAGGTAGATAACTTTGCATTAAAGAGAAGTGAACAAAGAATCAATGTGTTTACTGCAAAACCATTTTGAAATTATTAAAACGATTACTGAAATAATACATGGTGACTCTAGAAAGCCACCATGATGGTTAAAGCCCTGTTTTCCTGCACACTGTATCGTATCTTCATCCTGCATAGACCTTGATCTAAAAGAAAAGGGTCTATGGATATCTTTCATCTGGTTGCTGTAGCAGAGAGAAGCTATGTGCAAACTCTGTCTTGTCAGGTTACCTTTAGTGAAAAGTGCTTGAGTGCCTCTGCACAGCTTGTTTTGATTCATCCTAAGATGAATCAGGACCTCACAGCATAGGATGCTATTCAGACATGAGACCACACATCTATGCAGCTGCAATCTCCACTGATTCAAATTAAAGTCTAGAGTTCTTTGTTTCTTTTGTGGAATATCAAGAAAACACCAATATAGAATCATTCCTGCCTAAAATTCACAGGAAAAGATTTGTTGTTCCATAAAACTGTCAGTAGTTTAACCTAAAGAGGGATGCATTCTGTGCTGTAAATATTCAGAACTGCTCTCTAGTGATTATTTGCTATTATTTCGTTGTGAAGAATGGTTCAGCAGTGCTAGTTTCCTCCATGGACCTGCCACCTGAAAGTTTAACTATTGAACTGGCAGTGAAATAGAATGCCAGGTATCTTCTTACAGATGAATGGTTTTCTTTCCTGATTTCCTGTCTAAAAACAGGACAACCACTTCCCTTAATAATTTAAAAATTTCTCTTGAGACCAAACATGGAAAATAAAAATTTGAAAAATAGGCACTACCTGGAAATTACTATCATAAATGTTATAACAGAAGTCTCAATATGACCCTAGTGATGTGCTACCCAGGGAATTCTGTAAGACTGTTTACAGTTAGTGATAAAATCTATTCATGAATCATCTTTCAGTGGAGAAACAAAATCAACAGATGGACAGGCATGACAGAAAAAAGAAAGTCCCATATTTGTTAAATTTTTAGCACAGTAGTCCTGGCAAAGACTGCCATAAACACTCCTAACTCATTTCATTTCTCTGCCCTGTACTCTTTGATCTGATATGATTGTTCCTAGATTATAAAGCCAGGGGGACCATTAGATCATCTGGTTTGACCTCACGTGTGTTGCAGGCCATTAAAATTGTATTCATTACCCTTGTATTGATTCTAAAGACTTCTGCTTGGCTAAAGCTTGTGTTCCAGAGTAGCATGTGGTATTGAGCTGAAGACAACAAAAGACTGTGAATCCATCATTTCCACTATTATTAGTTTAAATATTATCCCATTGTCCCTATTAATTTTTTTCCTTATTTGTAATTGGATTTTGTCTGACTTAAGTTTCAAGCCATTAGTTCCTGTTATGCTTTCCTACCTTAAACTGCAAGGCCTTTCAGTATTGCTTTTTCCTGTGGCAATAATAAGCAGGTCACCTCTTGCTCATTTTAACAGACTTCACTTCTCACTAATAGGTATTTTTTATTTTTAGGGAGCAGATCATCTTGAGTGCCATCATACAGCACGTACAGAACAACCAGGGGGTCAGGCCCGGCCAGGATGGGTATATGAAAGGCAGGTCCTGTTTAACCAACCTGATCTCATTCCATGACAAATTAACCCACAAAGTGGATAAAGGGAAGGTTGTTAATGTTGTCTACCTGGACTTTAGTAAAGCATCTGACACCATTTCCCACAGCATTCTCCTGGAGAATATGGCTTTCCATGGCTTGGACCTGTGCACTGTTTGCTGGGTAAAAAACTGTCTGGATGGCCAAGCTCAGGGAGTGGTGCTGAATGGAGATACATCCAGCTGGTGGCTGGTCACTGGTAGCATTCCCCAGGGCTCAGTGTTGGGATCCGTCCTTTTAATATTTTTATTGACAGTCTGGATGAGGGGATCAAGTGCACTCTTAGTAAGTTGGCAGACAACGCTTAGTTGGGCCGGGTTGTTGATCTGCTGGAGGGTAGGGATGCTCTGCAGAGGGACCTGGACAGGCTGGATTGATGGGCCGAGGCCAACTGGATGAAGTTCAACAAGTGCCAGGTCCTTCCCTTGGGTCACAACAAACCCATGCAACACTACAGGCGGGAGGCAGAGTGGCTGGAAAGTGGCCTGGTGGAAAAGGACCTGGGGGTGCTGGTCAGCAGCGGCTGAACCTGAGCCAGTGTGTGTCCAGGTGGCCAAGGATGGCATCCTGGCCTGTATCAGGAATAGTGTGGCCAGCAGGACCAGGGCAGTGATTGTTCCCCTGTACTGGGCACTGGTGATGCCACACCTTGAGTGCTGTGTCCAGTTCTGCGTTTCTCACTACAAGAAGGACATTGAGGTGCTGGAGCATGTCCAGAGAAAGGCAATGAAGCTGGTCAGGGATCTGGAGCACAAGTCATATGAGGACTGGCTGAGGGAGATGGGGTTGTTAATCTTGGACAAAGGAGGTTCAGGAGAAATCTTTATCCTTCTTCTCATAAAGCAGTCCTTATCTCCTCTGTGACAACCCTCCTCACCTGCAAATTTTATCAGTTTTAAGTTTTTGTCTTTGTTTAAAGTTTTCACCTGCCACAGCTGTCCTTTCGTAGTGTGTTTTAAAGGGTTGCTGCTTCAGCAATTTACCATGCATCAGCAAAACTGCCACCGGACTCACTGCCCATCAACCTGCTGTGGAAAGGAGAGCAGCTGCCACTGGTCCCTCATGTCATACATGTGCCATGCTTAAACAAAGCTGCCTGGCTGGTGCCAGCTCCTATAAAGCAGGGCTAACAAAACAGATAAAGAAAACCTCTTAACAAAAAAAATGGGGAAAATCTCTGCTGCCAGTAGGACTGAAGAAGCTCTTAGACATTGATAAGATCCAAACTTGAAGTTAAAGAGCACCTTAGGCATATTTCAGCCTCTAAAGTAGAAAGTTGTTACCAGGACAGTGTCTTGTGATCACCAAACATCAGAAGTCAGCTCTTCTGCGGAAGAAGACATGGGGTTTTCCTGCTGCCTGGGAAGATACTAGGCTGCAGCCAGGGCTGAAACTGGGCTACCTACCCCATCACCATCATCTGTAGCTACTGTCAATAGCTAGCTCTAAACTCGAAACAAACATATTCGCATGGCCAGTACACCACAATGCGTTTGCTCTACGGGGTGGGAGTGATAATACACCATTTAGGTGTTTGGGGCTGTCAGTGCCAACTTATAGGTCCCTGACTCTCAGAGTGGAATATGAAACCCAATGCTAGTCACATTCAGCATTTGCAGAGGCAGATGTCACACTGAAATGTAAACCCACACAATGCACAATGGGAAGCCCTTTTCACCCAGACAGCAGGACACAACAAGGACAAGACCGAGCCCTGAAGCGTAGCTGTATGCAAGTCTCTGTCCTGTGTGATAGAGCCTGGTGCAGCAGTCTTCAGAGCACCCGAACTTTGGGGTGAAGGCTTGAACTCAAAGCGTACATTGCACAGACGCTCTGGTGACTGCCTGTCACATTATCTGGAGACTTTGGTTTCAGAAGTGTATTCTCTGGATGTTGAACCTGAGCTGGTGCCACCTGACCCTGCAGTCATGCTAATAAGCCCTCAGGCTAATAAACCCTCCTCACTTCCATTGTGGGAGAAGTGGTATTTAGAACTGCTATTGCTTATGTCACTTTGCTTTTTTCCATGCCCCTACTCTTCCCTTTTACTCCAAGGCCATTAGCCAGTTTGCTTGGAGCTGCCCTAGGTCTGTTGTTTTATATGCAGTGATATCTCTACTGTTTTTCAATATTTTATTTCTCAGCGTTCTGAGCAAAGAGAGCTCCATGGTTCTTCAGGGTACTAATTGCAATCTGGCAGAACAGCCGTGTTTACTAGCTGAACTACTTCCACACAAAAGCTATAGAGTGGAGCAATACAGATGCACTCATGCAGGGCTGTCCCTGGAGTAATAAACTAGCACTAAGCTGCTTCTGCACAGAGTCATATGATGTGTCTCCAGCTGTGGTGAGGTCAGTCTGGAAGCCAGATAAATTGCCAATAAGAAACAGAGCAGAGCTGACTATGTGTCTGAAGTCCTGTACAACTGTGTTTTTAGAAATAATGACACTTAAAGAAAGCAATGGTCCAGCATTACATTTGATAGATAGTAGGGGCTTATTTGGCCTGCAAAGGAATGAAGACATTTAGCACCTTCCAGAAGCAGACCCTAAATCTCTTGGTATCTGTAAGGATTTAGTATTATACTTACAATGCACTTCAAGGAAAATAGAAATCTTATGGTTGGCACATGAAAGCTGTGATTTATCAAAATTTCTTCCCTGATATGGAAGGAAGCTCTTGGAGGTGAAATAAATTGAAATACCTATTTCTAATGATCTTGTCAGGGCTAGAGAAGAGGATAGCATTGCCATCTTATATGTTTTGTGGGATATATTACAAAAGCTGTCCTAGAGATTTCTCTAAATACATTTTTGTTTCTCCAATGTTTGTAAGCCCAGAGTAATATTTTCCCCTTTCTTTGATGCAGGAATATGGCTGTTTTGGCAGGGGTCAACCAATGCCGTAAAAATAACAACAGAACCCCAGCCTAATAGGGTTTAAAATGCCAGTAGAGAATGGAGATATGTGTCTCTCCTAAAACTCAAGTACCATTTGTCTGATGCTCAAGACTTGCCCTATAAGCCCCACAAATCAGCTGGGAAACTGCTAGGAATTTGGTGCATTTTAGGACCTGACTTACTACAGCAGCTTATCAGTTGCAGTGCAAGGGATTGGATACGAAAGTAGTTTACAAGCCCAGAAAGCCCATCTACCCTCTAGACAGTTGCTCTTTTTGTTTCCCTTTCTACATTTCTTGCTTCAGTGCATTATAGAGAAAGTCACAGGAAAATACCCTCTCTCATCAACCGGTAAAATTTCCAAGTGAATTGTTCTCTATTTTTTTTAATTTAACAATCGTGTGCTTAAGCTTGATATAGTTCATACAAAACAAGTGGGAAATAAGATATTCTGCTGGAGCATTTGGAGTGTGTTTTGAGCAGTGGTTTACTAGAAAGATTGTCAAACTCAGTTATTTATATTCTTTTAGAAAAATACAAACAATACCTGTTTTTGAATCAGAGATAACATTACCTTCTCTCCAATATAACTCTGCCATATACCCTGTGGGAGAGATGATAGTAAGAAATCAGAGGAAGAACAGAGAAGGAAATCACTTAGATTGGGTCTGGTCAGGCCTATTGGCTGCAATTAGCTTGTGTAAACACACTTAGTATCAATTTTAAGGACTCCCATGTACATACAATCTGTTGGTCACAGGAAGGATGCCAGGTTCAGGGAGGCTACCTTGACCAAAAATGTACAAGATCCAAGTTGGTCAGTTATTACAGTTAGTGCTGGTGAGTGTAGGGAGACACAGGAACGACCCTGTCAGACTAAGCCAGAAGTCTGCCCTGAGCAGCCCTGTGTCTCACAACTAGCAGGAACAGACATTGAAGGGAAGAACATAAAATCAGAATTTACAGGAAGTTATCTTTTCCCTGATCATTCTTCCCAGGTCCAATACTTCAAGGAAGGTCCTGAGAAAGCATTTGCATCTAGGCAGTCACGTTGAGCAGCCACCTCTGAACTTCATCTGCCCAAAGTCGCTTTTGAACTCAGCTGCACTCTTGGCCACCTCAGTGTTCTGAAGTGACAAGTTCGACACTGTAATTACACAGTGGAATTACACAGCGTGGAAAGTACTTTGCTTTGAAATACGATGTCCAGCTGAGTACAAAGGCTTTCTTTACATTAAGCTGTATGTTAAAAGAGTAAAAATGAACAAATGAAAGGTCTGCTATGATATACCACTATGGGATTGATCTCCAAGTGTGTTAATGCTGCTAGTTGACTTGCAGGTGTAAATCACACGTTTAAGTGACAGTGCTGTTCTTATTCCCAAAAGCCTTCTAGAGTATATGAATGAGATACTGTGTTTGAGCTGCAGTGTGTGCAGCCAGAGGCTTCTGGTTCCTTTGGGAATTCGGTTACAACATGAAATTGATCTCTTTCAGCTACTCTGGTTGAGCAGGTGAAACGTGAAAATAATTATCAAGGCTCTGTGGCCCCTAGTAATTGTGTAAAACCTCTGAATATGCCTGCACTGCAGCATGCTGACATAGTTTGCAATTGTCTGAAATGAGACAGTGCTCAAAATAAAGAACAGCACTGCTTTCCTCTTAAGTGTCCCGAAAGCGGCAGAAACTGGGTAGTCTATCACATGCCTTTAAAAAGCTACTCATTTTCGGTGCAAGCATTGAGTGAATTGCTTATTCAACATATCCAGTGTCCTCCTGACATATAGCTGGGAATTCCAGTAATTAGGCTCAGTGCAGTGGCTTGTCTCTTTAGGTGAAATACCAAGAACAGATTTTACCGGTACTGCCTGCACTATCAAGAAAGAATGCTGTATCGAACCTAGAGAATTGGCACCAAACATTAAATGGAAGCTGCTCATATTATTTTTTTGGCTGAATACCAAGGATAGCTAAATAAAAGCTCAGGGCTTACTTTCATTGCTTGGTAAAAATTGTTAATAATCTAGTTCTTAGTCCTTGTCACTCATTAAGGAATCAGAATAATTTCCAGAAAAATCGGGAACTGATTTTGCTTTCTTATTTCAAAAAGTTACTCTTTTTTTTTTCTTTTGTTTTTCAAATGAATATAACAAATGGGAAACTTAAAGATGCTCAGGAGGGAGGAGGGCTGTTAAAGGACCACCTGTCCTTACTCAACAAATATATAAGAAAGTAATGAAAAAATGTTAGCATATATATTCTGGTGTTGAACTTTACAAGGTTTGAAGTTTACAATGAGCTTTTTTCCAGATTAGGCTTGATTGTTCTTTCGTTGCTACATTAACAAAATGAAATAATTACTAGAGCCCGTTGGTACATTCACCTGAATAGACTCTGGAGTCCACAGTTAGAGGCTCACACTCCTGCCTGGGAGAGTAGGTTGTCTTGGAATAAAGACAAGACAAATCTGCCCCTAAAACCTGAACTCCTTGGCTTCCATGAAAGTGTGATCAACAGCCACTAGGACAGCTTGGTATCCAAAATCCAGGAGGTGATTTCAGTCTTGCATTTCTAACCAGGTTAAAGACATGGACGGATGCTTGAAGCATTGGTTTCAGGCCCAGAGGAGAGACAGCAGATCATCCTGCCGTCAGCTGGATAAGGTTTGACCCAGTCTCTGCATATCTTATGCTGAATACCTAATTTTTTACTTTCTACAGGAAGACCTTGGGTTTAGGAATTCCACATAGAGCTCGGCAATACCCTAATTAAATGTGAAATTGAGATCCAGATGGTGTTCATGCATAGATGCTCTGTTCCCAATTATGTTGGATCTGGACATTCCTACATGTTTTAGAGGAGTCACACAGAAAGGTGTGTAGCAAATTGATGTTCCTAGGGCACTGGAGGGAAATGCTGAACACTGGAGGGAAATGCTGAGTGATTTAGAAGATGAAGTTGCATCCCACTGCCATCTCCAGTGAGGATGCTTGGTTGCATTTAGTCCAAGAACAGCAGGCATTCTCAAGCATTCAGGTCATATAATAACGTGGCTTTTTGTACAAAATCACAGAACAAACGGGTCTGCTGCCACTGGCTGGTGACTGGTGACATTGATTCAAGGTCAGAATCTTGTTATCATCACTAGAGATAAGCACAGGGTATTTACAGGCATGAAATGTCCTTGCTCTGATTGAGACTTGATAACTTGCCTAGCTGAGAATGGAGAAATACTTCTTTTCCTGTGAAGAGGCTTGTATTTTGAGTCTTGCAAACATGTAGATGGATTTGTAAAAGTTGCCGCATTCCCCGTGAAATTGGGAAGTGTGTTAAGGACAAATTATTCAGCAAATACATTTGTGTATGCAGTGAACAGGTACATCAATCATAGATGTGCCTAATTGAAGGTCTCAAGGTTTTGCTTTTCTTATGCTGTCTGTGTAGGTGCAGTGTGATACAGAGTAGATTTGATTCATGAGGATGCTGATATTTAGAAGGACTGGCTGTCAGTCAATATTGATTCTGGAAATCTACTGTTGCTGGAGTGAATTTGACAGAATAAAAGTTCTAAGTGTATGCCTGTCACTACTCATTTTCCCTTCATGACCATTTTTACAGGTGTGACACTGGCATCTGAAATGAAAAAAAGCATGTTAGTAGTTCAGAGGTGAAAACAACAGTTGGTGTAGAGGGTGTGGTAAAAAAAAATGCATGGGGCATCCTTCTGTTTTCCAGGTAATTTTAATGGAAGTACATTGATATACCATCTGTTCACTGAACAAGGTAATTCAGACTGGAGTGTGAAAAACACTATTAAACTGGGGGGAAGGACAGAAAGACATGCTTCAGCTACTGTATTTAAACCAGATTATGACTATTCTATTCCTATAGAATGATCCATGAGTTGTACCATGTGTCATGTAGGCAGAGGATAAATTCAGCATGCTGTGGAGAACTGTAAGGACTTCAGTGTGCACTCACATCTGCATCTTTCTCGTGCACTTGGTTGATACTGTCATCAGATTTGAGTTTAGAGAGGATGTTGGGCATTTTGTTCCCTACTGCAGCATGGGGTCTTGTTCTCGATGATTTTTCCAGACATTTCCTGCTCAGTAATTTCTCTCCCTCTTGTGGATTCAAATGTTCTGTACTCGTAGCATGCCCATGACACACCTTTTGAGATATTTAATAATTGAAACATTTACCTTTCATTGAGCAGATGAGATATTCTGTCATTTCATGCCAACCTTCTTGGCTTTCATTCTGTGAGACTCTGAAAGACAAAAGGGATTGGATACACTGCACAAGACAAGTGTTTGAGAAATTTTCATGTCATTCCTGTATTTTCACCCTATGTATTATTATTGAGAACAATAATACTGACACACCACTTTTGAGCTAAGACATTTCCTTTTCTTATGAAAGTCCTATATGTGTTTCTACAGAGTATTTAAAGAGATTGTCTCAGAAAGGAGTGTGTTACTGTGTTTTTCAGGAATCCACCTTTTATGAGCAACTGGACTTCTCCATTCAATATGTCATTCAATATATCTAGCCTTGGGTCCAGATTCTATGGTCTGATTATGATCAACTGGATGACAGTAGCATAATTAAGTAAAGGGATATGACCAACTTTACTCAGCATGAACTTTAGTCTTGAAATATTCTTGCTGTTTCTTGAGAGATTGACAAGGACATGACAGGAAAAGAAAACGGAGCTGGAAAGGAAGTTAGATTTTTTATTAAATATTTAATGTGACTGTGCTTGAGGTAGAGTAATTCTTCCTGCTGTTCATTCTGGTCTGTCTGCCCCTTGCCTTTCTGGAGGTCGCTGCCAGCTGAGGTGTTTGCCTGACTGCTCTTTAAATATCTGGAATGATGTGGCTTAATGAAACACACACACACTCTCAAATCCAGGTTATAGTAATTTCACACTTTCTTTAGCAGACACACTGGTTTAGAAGTTCCTGTCCCTGGATACAAAAGGATTACGTCTGACCCAGGGGAATAGCCTGGCCCAGTTCCCAGCACAGCCCCAGAAGTGCTTGGCACTGTGGTGAGGTGTATCTGAAGATCAGAAGAGAGAAGCAGGACCTTCCTGGGACAGGACTGCCTCTTACAGAAGGACACAGGCAGCCCAAGGACAGGCCTGGCATCTCATGGGTGTGGTTTCCACCTGCCAAAGGGCTGATGATCTTTCTGTAGTCCTCCCTCTCCTTCACGTCTCCATTCTACAGTTCATCAGCACTCTTCTAATGTGCAGTAAAATGTTTTGGTTTGGCACTTTCAGAAAGAGAGTGCCATGTAGCTGTCACGTGCCATGAGCTGTCACCCTATGAAAGAGTGACTATTAAGACTTTTAAATGATGTCTAGTTAGATCACATAGTACTTGAAGGGTGACTCTGTAGAAGAGAATTTAAACCCCAAATATCATCGTCATAATTATTGAGGGGCTGTGTCTGGGGACAGACGAGCTATGGGCTCTGTCATTGCTTTGTTGTGTGACACAGAGCTGTCACTGCACTGTTCTATGTGTCAGTCTCTCTCTCTCCAAAGCAGGGAGGAGGATGCTGATCTTGGTAAAGCTATTTATGAAAACAGGAAGATATTAATACTTATTTATGCAATGTCCTATTTATGCAATCTGGTGCAGGTCAAATTTGGACATCATGGAACAAAATCTTCAGCCTGTCAAGGGGAAATGTACCTGCAAAAGCTGCTGCAGAAGAGCTGCCAGACCAGAACAACAGCCTGAGCAGAACGCCTCATAAATATACTGCATACAGGTTCCTGTCAGCTGTTCAGGTCCTGGTAGGGTGATACCTTTCCGCCTGAAAATGACTTGATTTTCATCTCTCAATTTTTTGGCACTTGCGCGACAGTCACTTTGGAAGGGGCATCTGTCATTTCCTCCAGAAGTCTATAAGCCAGAGCTTGTTTTCATAGTCATCTGGTAGATGCTCTCCGCATGAGCAGTGTGTCACCTTCTGTCAAAGAGGAGGCAGGGAGGGAAGGAAAGAGAGACAAAGAAGGAATAATCAATTAACAAGGCAAAGGGCTAAAGGCAGAGAAAAGCAGGAAAGGAGAAGAGAACAGGGCGTTCCACAGAAAAGCAACAGGTGAAGAAAAGAGTAAGATTAGTGGATGGAGGATAACGATTCCTGTTATGCACTTAAAAAGGCAAAGCATGCCTATTCACAAGGCCTTGTGAAGGCTTTTTGTTCTTGTGGAATAGTGGCAGCTGGAGTTAGGCAATGAGGTCTATCCCCAAGGAAGATCCCCCCAAAAGTGCTGACCTACTTCTAGCTTAATCACTGCAAACATCACACAAGTAATGAAACAGCAGTGCCATTGCAGCTGCCAGGGCTGCAGCAGCTCGCTGTGCTCAGGAAGTCCCACCATTTCTGATCTCTTACACTGTGGTGTAAATGCAGCAGAAATGTGGGCAAACCTAGACTGGAGCCGGAATATGGATCAGTCTGCCAAGGCAACTGAGCACCCTTTAAGGAGATGGAAGAGCAGGTTTCTCTGAACAAGTATGGGACATTCTTCAAGCTCATTAAATAGACTTATGTATTAGCTCAGCTCCCAACAACATGATTTAGCTGATTTCTGATTTTTACCATGTGTAAACCTTGTGTGAGTTGCTGGCTGTCAAAACTCTGGCTAGAAGTAGGGTGAAGTCTATCAGATTACTGCTTTAGGAAAGAGCAGGCAGCTGAATGTAACTTCTCTCCTGAGCTTTTTAAAAGCTCCTCATGTCCATTTAGTCATAGCCATTCTAAGAAATATAACCCAGAGTCCTGAAAGTGCCTTCATCTTTGTAAACAGAATAATTGTATTTTTTCCAGTGGACCGTTTTGAGACATTTTGCAAAAGGCAACCTAAACCGAACATATTTACAGTTAGTTGTCGTTCCTTAAAAAAACACAGAAAGTTGTGTTAGAACAAAAGATTGTGGGTTTCGTGTGCTCTTCCACATACAGATCTCTGCTGTACTACAGTATTATAAAAGCTACTAATTGCATATAAGGTGTTGTAGTAGAGGAAGGATGGTGTCTGGAAGTGAGGAAGGATCCTGATTGTCCAACCAGGAAGGAAACATGTATGTTTGGTTTTGTTTGCCAGGAATCATAACATCTCTAAGCCCCTGGAGATGCCTGTGAGCACACGTGGCCCAGCAGCCACCCATTGGACATGTAAGGGGAAATTGTGAAGGCAGCATGTTGAAGTGGGACAGTAAAGCAGGGGAGGTTATAATAATCATTTGGCTGCATAAATTATGAAGTTCAGAATTTTTTTTTTTTTGCTTATGTATGGGTCTTACCCTCCGGAGGGACAGTGCTAGCATCTATGTCTACCACACCCTGCCATACTACTGTATTCCCCTTTCTAGACACCAGGTCGTGTTCTACCATGAGGAAATGGATGCTACGTAGCAGGAACAATTTGACCTGAGCAGAGATGGGCTCAGTGCCCCAGGCAGCTTGGGGAGGGCACCATCCGATGACTGTGGGAAGAGGATACTCATTGCCTGGGTTCCCTGGCTGTTCCTTCAGGGAGACTGTTGCAGTAGCTGGAAAGGGCCTGAGGAGGGTGAGAGTGAGCTCAAAATATCTCGTTGCAGATCCGGCTGGGCTGATAGTTAGTCTGGCAAAAGAGATTTTAATGAGATGTCAGACTTGCATGGATACGAAGCTTTTCTTTTGGAGGATCTTGAAGAGCTGTGTAGCTGGCAGCCTGCTAGTCCTGGCAGCTGTCTGGGTCCCAGCAGGGTTCCTCCTGCCACTACGAGGAAATTTCAAGGGTACTGTGTAGCCTCCTGCTATTTTATGCTGAGAAGTAGCCCCTGCAGGCGCCACAGTAGAAGTTACAGCTCTGAAAAATAAAGGACAGAATATTAATGTCTCCTTCCTAAGTTTAAGCAGGGACTCCATCAGGCAACTGCAATATGGACAAGGGTTCCCAAGGACTGTTCCAGCTGGGTATGTTAAAAAGTCTGTGGAGGCTAAGTCATGCAGGAGAAACTGAGGGTGGTTCAAAGTCCTGCTTGACATGCTGGAGCAGTCATCTGCAGCTCAGAGTAGAGTGTACACAGCTGAAGCCATCCAGGCACGTGTGAAGTCCAGAAAGACACTGTCCTTGGGAGGAAGGTGTTGGCAAAAGAAGTGGCTGGGAGGAAAATCACAGACAACTGGTCCATCGGGCTCCCTCAGGCAAGAGGGGCCCTTCAGAAACTCATGCACTTCTGACATTTCCTTCAGATTTTATACTAAATCCCATGATATCTGGTCTTTGTCATGAAACTTTATGTGACAACCTGTGCTTAAGGAAATCTTTTATCTTCATCTTCTCTAAAGATAACCTCCACCTTTCAGAAGGACAAACCCCAGAAATCCTAAAACTACCAATGCAAAAAAGCAAAATAAAAACAGATCTCATGATATACCTGGTGGCCATTTTTTATGTCACTGTTGTGGCTGTCAAACTATTCCTTATGTGAGCTTTGCCTTCAGCACAGAAGTTTCAAAATTGCCTTCTCTCCTGTTGCCACCGAGGAAAAGAGACTTTTGCAAATCCTCTCTGTAGTTAGGAACTGCAAACTGAGCATGTTTGAATTCAGGAAGTATTCCTCATAATGAATTACCATGAAACATTTGTGCTTATTCATCATGTCACTTGATGAATGTGTTTTACACAGATTTTACATAAAATAGCAGGAGACATAAAGGGGCCTTGGGAAGCATTGTCTCCACCCGTCCATGGGTGAGATGGGCTGCTTCTGCTCTAGGATCCATAACAGTGGACTCCAATGTGCTTAGAGTCTCCTATTTAGCTCTCTTTCTGGTAAACCCATGAAGGAAGGCAGTGGTCCAAGTGTGGACTGAATCCCAGCCAGATGATGAGATGTCCTGCATTTTCAGGGCAGGCAATAATTTGTAACTGTTGTCCAGATCCCTTGCAGAATGGGAGCCCAGGGCTGTGACTGTCCTCTGCTGGCTTGTAGGTAATGGTGATCTCATGTACTACTGTGCATGGTCTCTGGTCCTTCTTCACACAAAACATGCATTTCTTGTGCCCCATATCATGTTTTTCCTGAGTATATCCAAAAGCTAGGCTTTTCCTGGACAAGGGAAAAAAAAATCACCACCCAACACCTATACATTAAAAAACTCAACAAGATAGATAGTTAATTTTATATGTCATTTTATTATTTATTGCTTAAGTGCTTCTTAATCTGATTTTCCCATTTCATATTTTTCCTGCACTGTAAAGTTTGGGAGTCATTCTTTTAGTTTTGGTCTCTGTAAATAGAATTAGACACCTGCCAAAGTGACACAAGTCTATGCAACAGGTACTAGCATCAAGGGATTTACTGGGCAAAGGAATCCTTAAGCTATACATAAAAACATCAAATGGCTGATCCAGTAAAGTATACACTGGCTTAAGGGGAAACATTATAAAACTCTTTAGAGCCTTGAGAATGGCTAGGCATGAATTATGCTGATATATGTCCACATTACTCTTTTATTGAGAAAGATAAGGATAAAACAGGAAAATCCATCATATTTAAGCAATCCAGAACTACCAAATACATCTTCAACTGCATTAGGCAAGTATTTTTATCCATTTATGTAGACAAATACTTTGTCTTGATCATAAACAAAATAAAGAGTGTATTTTTATCACTGGTCAGTTTAGGCTTTGCTGCAGACATAATGGAACAAAATAGCGCAGCAGCCTAAGGCTGCACATTTTGTCTGAGGAGCCAATACTTTCTTTTCTTTGTGCCTGAGTGAATATTTATCTTGGGAGGAAAACATTCTTTTACCTGGAAACAAAATATTTCTCAGTGTTTTGGCTTTGATTTTAGTGCTGAACATATTTTTAGGAAGAATGCAGTTAAAGAACTGTTCTGGAAACAAAACTAAAGTCTAACCTTTGAAAGTTTAGTAATGTGAAATGCAAAAATCTAAATCTGTACTATGCTTCTATGTAGCTGAGCTGTTTTCTACCAGAAAGCTTAAACAAAAATAACCCCTGAATCTTGCCACTTGAAAAACATATCATGCAGCCCTACTCTAGATATGGAATTTAATCTATTTCTAGAGGGATCTGTGCTACATAATTCCACAGTTCACTAGGATTCTGCTTCTTATTCAAGAACACTCACTGAACCAAAGAAATCTAGGTTTGACTCAAACTAATTAAGCTTGTGAGGATTTACAAACATCAGTCAAAATCTTGCCAGCAAAATATTCAATGGAATACAGTGCAGAAGCTCAAACCTCTCCCTGCAAATTGAACAGCTTTCCTTGGGTCTCCAGCTAGGAGTATGAGGCTTAGGGGATATCTTTGATTTAAATAGGGATTTTCAGAGCACAAAATGGAAACAAAATGCTTAGGGACCAAAATGTTTTACAAACTTTTCCTAGTAGGCTGTGCTGAATGTCTGAAAGTCTTAACGGCTGAACAGATGATCAATTTGCAGATGGAAAGCTGAATTGCCTTAACCTGGCCTGTTTATGCACTCCTGACTTGGTGCCATGGTAAAACAAAGCATATTAAGCTACGCTAAATATGTAGGGTTTATTCCTTAGTTGCAATGAGTCAGAAGCATGCAGATGGTTAGTTAAAATCTTTCTGATGATGAGTCACCTTCTCAGACCACAGTAACTCAGTTGTTTGCAGTTAACTTCAGTGCCTGTTGTGGTCTGACTGTAACCTTGCTAAACGATAAAACCCCAACAGTCTTAATTTTCCATTCCCTGAGCAATAATATTGGACCTGGCACTACACACACAACACCTGGGTGTAACACAGCCCAAGAATGTTCTTCAGAGCCTGAGTGTCATACCATCATTTCCATTCCCACGTTCTTTCTTGAATTTTGAGTGAGGTGGGAGAGTTTCGGTCTTGCAAATTTGTGTATTTTTATATCGAGGCTGCGTCAGCCTGAAAAGCTGTGAACACGATTAAGGATTAGTGACCCACTGAGCACTGAGCACGCTTGCGTTTGTGGAACTGGCTGCTCTCTCTGAGTCTGCACGGCATTCACCACCAGATGCCTTGTTCTGGTGAATGTCATGCAGACTCAGAGAGGAGAGCCAGTTCCATGAACGCAAGCACGGGCAGCCCATCTGTTACAGGATTCAGGCTCTTCAGCTTAAATCTGCTTCCTTCATGTAATTCATGCTTCTGCTGAGTGCAAGCCTCACTAATGGATCCCTAACTTAATAAAACTCAGACAGGCTCTGTTAGGAAGAAAATATGTACCAAGCTGCAATTTTTTGAAACCAGATTATTGCTGATACTGGTGTTGAACTTTTCTGGCATGCTCCACTCTCACATGGTGTGCTGAGGGGTAAGAGATGCTCAGAGAATGATGGAGAGCAGGTTCCAGAGAGTGAACCCACTCCTGCTCAAGATTTAACCCACAAGTTGTGATGTAGGGCCTCTGGAAGCCTTGCACAATAACAGAGAGGCATCTGGAATTGGGTTGGGACAGGTTAGGATGTTAGATGACTGTATTCAGAGAAGTGAGTTGAGCTGAAGATACTTCTGTTGTTTTCAGAAGAATGTGATGGCATTATGACTCTTTCAGTGGTAGGCTCTGCAGGAGACATGAGTTATGTCAGAAGCTGTAGCACTTACTTGAGCCACAGTATTCAGTGGTGTGTGCCATCAGACACTCCACTTTCCAGTGAGGAGACTTCCCTAGCCCTGGGAATGAGCCGGAAATACCCAGCCCAGGTTTGTCCAGAGAGAAAAGCAGCTGGTGGGGGAAAGGGTCAGAAGGAAAGGGTCTGGATCAGAGATGACAAGTTTCTTCCAGAGAGCAGGAAAAGGAGTTTTAGAGGAAATTATGGATCCAAGCAGGCAGGAAAACTTTAACAAATACAGACCAATATGTGTGTTTGCATGATTTTCTTCAGCATTGCCTTGACTTGAGCTAGAGGCTGTGCAATACAGAACTCAACCTTCCATCAAACCCACTATTTTTTAGTAAAGCCACTGCAGTTGCTGGCTGTCTGGCCTGTGACAGTCACCATGGAGGGGTGAAGGATGTCACTGTCACGATGCTGCTGAAGATCCCATTCTGCTCTGAGGAGTGGTGTTATGTTCCCACCATAACTAAATGTAGTTGTGATGCACTACAAGACTCTAGAGTAAATATTTACAAGCAATTTGGCTTTCCCCTTGGCAAATTCTTCTTCCAGACACATATGCTGCTGCACTTGTACCTATTCTATCTTTAGTTATACCTACACTTGAATAGATAGTGAGCTGTAAATTTTGGGTTTAAAAGGACAGATGATCTCATTCTGATGGTATGTATTGCCAGCTCCTTCCTCCATCAGGAATCACAGAATGGGTCAGGCTGGAAGGTACCACAGTGGGTCATCTGGTCCAGCCTCCCTGCTCAAGCAGGGTCATTCTAGAGCACATTGCACAGAACTATGTCCAGATACTTCTTGAATAGCTCCATCAAGGGAGGCTCCAAAACCGATCTGAGGAATCTGTTCTACTTCACAGTCGCCCACACAGTAAAGAAGTTCTTCCTTATATTCAGGCTAAAATTCATGGACTACAGTTTCTGCTCAAGGAGGAGGAAGAAGCAAGAGTTGGGAGTGATTTTTTTTTCTCTACATAGTCTGTGAATAGAAGAGGAGAAACATGAAGAAGAAGTTTTATTTTAGAATATATTTTCAAATGATGCTGAAGGATATCCTCTCTTAGAAAACGGAGATATTTAAAGAACTTTATAAAACAGGCTATTCCAAAACTGATGGGAAGAATACTAAACAATAAATTCTATCTCATGAAATGCCTTTCTTCCATCTACTGGTTTTTTTCTTCCCCAAACCTTGTATCTAACTATGTTTCTGTTGCACTTTTCAATGCTTCTTTACATGTAGGTCGTCTCTGTCAGCTATTAATTGTGCTCAGCACCAATTACTTTCCCAGTCAATAGTTGTAACAAGTAATATAGTAGCCCTACACCTGCTCAAGTGCTTTCTGCACAAAGGTTATCCAATTCATTTCCTACTGAAATCATTGTTACAGCTTTTTACTGGAATTTGATCAAACTTTTAATTTTATAGACTTTTTTGAACACTGAGGCTATTCTGTACCAGACAAAAGGAACACAGGGACCTCACAAAATTTTGTTGTGATTGATGAATAATACTGAAAGATTACTTGCTAATTGCCATTAGTTATTCAGGTAGTTTCAGCAGCCAGGGGCATGTTATTAATCCTACTTTCAATCTAAAGGTGATTCTCTTCAAAGTCTCCTCTTTCATGTTTTTCATTGTACTGTAAGGTCCATTTGCCATTCTTTAAATGAGCTGTTTTTTATCCTGTCTGAAGTATTGAAAAAAATTACCATCTTAGTAATTACTTCAGGATAGCAAATTTCCAGTAAGTCATAGCATTTTGTCTTCTGAAAATAAAAATGCAACATCTCTAACCTTTGTTAGGGCACAGTGGTTTATTCATTCCATTATTTTTCATTCTATTTTTTTTGAGGGAGAGGGAAGGTAATTTTGTGTTTGTTTGGTCTCAAAAATAGACAGGAAGATGAGCAACTCCTTACAGAATGATCTCAGCAGATAAATAACTGGGTTTGTATATACATAGATATGAACAAAAAGGACAAAATCGATGTCTGCAAAGAAATTTGAGGTTGATTTCATGAAGAGTCCTGCAGGATGCTTGCAAGTGCTTTATTTTGAACATTAATTATTTTACCAAGGTCAAAATCATGAATAATGCCATGTGATTAGCAGCAGAGATACCTGTGAGCAGAGCAGCTCACCCACTGCTGGCTGATGGCAATCGACAAGCCCCGTGGAAAAGGCAAGGTTCCGAGAGGTCTCTGAATGAACAGCCAGCAACTTCTGGAGGTAAGACAGGACTTGTGTTTCTTGAGCCTAATATGTGGCAGAGGCAAGGACAGAGAGCTGGAGGCAGCATGACGATGTCAGGTGCTGGGGGTTCATGCGTGGCAGGGTTTTAGCCAACAAGTCCTTGCTTAACAATATTATTTTGTTGCTAATCTCACAGCTATAGCTCCACAATGCTAAGCAGGCACTGTCTTAACCACAATATCTTTTATATATCTTTTTCCCCCTAGAGTTCTTCTTGAAATTTATTCTTCTGTACAGTAGATCACTATTGAAGAAATGGAAGAGATAGTTTCATCTACTTAATATTTTTCAATTTTAAATTCAGACATGCAAGGGGAGAATACAGAGCCCAAGACTTCTCAAAGTCATGCTGTCTACCACTGTTTGAGGAAGGAAAACTTAAGTTCCACACTGTCGTCTGGGATTTCAGGTGGGATCCTTGAAGTGGGCTGAAATTATCTATGGAGTCTGTAGCAAAAAAATAAGATTTTGTCAAAAGAAAATGAAGGGTGGTTTTTGGGGTTTTCTGGTTGTTGTTAAAAAGATAGGGGGGAGGCTGTGACTATAACAATAAAAGCATTTCCTTAAAGGAATCAAACATTACTGTTGATAGCAGAGAGAGTGTATCTAATTATAAATTAAAATTTTAAAATATAATTAAATACATATATAATATATATATTATATAATTTAAAATATATGTAGTGATTTAATTTGTTGTTCCTTATTTTCTGCCCTTCTTTTTTTTTTTTTTTTTGACAGTTCAATGTAAAGTAAAGGGTAGAGACTGCTGATGAGCAAGGTGGAAGAAGTGCCATAAAAATTCTATTTACCCAGTGCAGAATGTGTGTGCCAATTTAAAAAGGTGATTTTAGTTTTGGGGAGAGAAATCAGTTTTCTCTAATTTTGTACACAAAAAGAGGTTACCTGTGCTTTGGATTTATTAAATTGAATTTACTCATAGTCTCAGCTCCAGGTAGAGAAAGATAAACACCGTAACGCTCTTCTACTTTTCCTGGTTATTCACAAGTTTAACTCATCTTTTTAAATACTGTTTTAAAAGCCCGTTTCTGTATGCTTGTATTGGGTTTTCGTGGCCAGGTTTTGGTAGTGGGAGGCTACAGGGATGACTGCTGTGAGAAACTGACAGATGCTTCCCCCATGTCCCACAGAGCCAATTCCCACCGGCTCCAAGATGGACCCACTGCTGGCCAAGGCTGAGCCCAACAGTGTCAGTGGTAGCACCTCTGGCATAAGACGTTTAATGCTGTGACGTGGCAGCCACAAAAGAGGAGTGAGAATACGCGAGAGAAACAGCCCTGCAGGCACAGAGATCAGTGCAGAAGGAGGGGCAGGAGGAAGTGCTCCAGGCACCGGAGCAGAGATTCCCCTGNGAGAAGTTTGTGAAGGACTGTCTCCTGCGGGAGGGACCCCACACTGGAGGCAGAGAAAGAGTGTGAGGAGTCCTCCTCCTGAGCAGGAAGAAGCAGCAGAGACAACGTGATGAACTGGCCACAAACCCCATGCTCATCCCCCTGCACTGCTGGATGGGAGGAAGCACACAAAATCAGGAGTGAGGTTGAGCCCAGGAAGAGGGAGAGGTGAAGAGAGGTGTTTTATGATCTGGTTTTATTTCTCATCACCCTACTCTGATGCTTCTTTGGGAATAAATTAAATTATTTTGCCCAAGTCCAGTCTGTTTTGCCCAAGTTGTTAGTGGAAAGTGCTAAATCATTATTATTGGAGAAATGTTAAGAGTTTCTATCCAGGTTTCCTTGTCCCAGTCAATACTTTACCCACAGCTTGTTTATTTTTCTGGTTTTGAGCATGACATAGCCAGCTCAAATCTCTTTAGCACATTAGTGAGGTCTCTGGGCTGGATCTTTGGGAATTCAATCACTCTCTTATTCTGTTTACACTAAAATTTCATTTATAAGGTATATTTATAAAATCTGCTGGCATAAGCTTTTTTTCCCCTTTTGACCTTGTGCATCAGACTCATATTCTGTAATATAGATGCACATAGAGAATCCTTGCAGGAAGCTGTAGAGAGCAATTCAGAGATCTAGTCCTCTGCTAAAGGCTGATCTATGTGTAAGTGTCCTTGCTGTATGCCCTAGCCTCACAAAGGAATGGACTACAGAACATGATCAGATTACCAGGGATTTGGAATAACCTTATCATGTGCTATTAACTATTCCACACAGCTGTCTCTGTTGCAGATAGGCAAAAAAAGAAATGTTGCTGACTCTGAATCACAGAATCCTAGAACCCTAGAATCATCAAATCATAGGGTAGTCTGAGTTGGAAGGGACCCACAAGGATCATCAAATTCCAACTCCTGGCCCTGCACAGGACCATCCCCAACAGTCACACTATGTGCCCGAGAGCACTGTCTAAATTCTTCTTGAACTCAGACAGGCTTGGTGCTGTGACCACTTCCCTGGGGAGTCTGTTCTAGTGCCCAACCACCCTCTGGGAGAAGAACCCTTCTCTAATATCCCGCCTAAACCTCCCCTGACACAACTTCAGGCCATTCCCTCTGGTCCTGTCGCTGGTCAGCACTGAGAAGAGATCAGTGTCTGCCCCTCTGCTTCCCTGATGAAGAAGATGTAGACTGCCATGAGGTCTCCTCCGGAGCGAACAAACCAAGCGACCTCAGTTATTCCTTGTGTAGCTTCCCTTCTAGACCTTTCACCATCTTCGTAGACCTCCTTTGGATGCTTTCTAGTGTCTTGCTTTTATTGTGGTGGCCAAAAGTTGTGAGAGAAAACACTTGCCAAGAAAAGAGAGAAAGGATCACCATTAAGGCAAAATATAAGCTGAAGAACACCCAGTTGTTTCTGCTGTGAGTCCTAAAATTTGATTTACAAGCCTTAGCAGTGCATAAGCCATTCGGATTTCTCACTGAGTGACTAAAAAGATATTGTATTATGAAACTGAAATACATAAAATTCCAAAAGCAAATAAAAAAAGAAACATTGAATAGAAATTTAAATTCTCACTTTTCTTCATACTTGTATTGTTTTTAAATGCACTCTTGTGACTTAGGAGTTACATGATGATTATTTTGACTTTGAAATAATTACCAAATTATTCATGGTAGACTTTTCCACATACAGTTCAAGCAACAAATTGAAACCGCCTAAGTCCACAAAAAGGAGAGATAAAAGCCGGATTTCTCACTCCCATGCTTTAGGAAGAGTAGGTAAGTAATACATGTTGTAGATTGAATCTATGTCAATATTTTCTTTGCAGTTCTTCAAATTGTATGTAATGCTGGTCAGAGGAGTCACCAGTTCCATATCTCTCTGCATGGATGCAGGTTGCATACTGAGCATAGAATCACAGAATCATTTAGATTGGAAAACACCCTTAACATCCTCAAGTCCAGCTGTTAACCCAGCTCTGCCAAGTCTCACTAGACCATGTCCCAGAGTACCATATCGTCACATTTTTTAAATACCTCCAGAAATGGTGACTCAGCCACTTTCCTGGGAAGCCGGTCCCAATGCTTGAGAACATTTTCCATGAAGAAAATCCTAATATCCAATCTAGACCTTTCCTGGCATACATCAGCAGAACAGAAGAATCCAAACTGAAATGCTAATGGTTACTTAGTGCACCAGATAGCAGCTGGGAGAGCTAAATTATGGGATGAGATATTAGAATTGTTCATCTTAATTGACAAAAGCCTTGGTTGGTTCTATAATTCAAAATTCGTCCTTCAAGAAATTAGTCTATAAACCAAATCTTTTCCTGAGCCTAAACTTGCAGACACTTAGAACGTACAGCACTCTCCTGAGATAATCTGTCAAGTTTATTTGTCTCTCCAGACAGATTGCCAACCTATTTTCTTTGTGTTCACACTCCAAAGGCAATTTAGTAGAAATATGTGAAGCATGAAGTAAAAGAGTGGGTACATGAAGTCTAGGCCTCCCTGTCAAATAAGAGGGTGCAGGTTTTTAGGTGTTATTTGATGACGTGTTTCTATTGCCTCTTTCTCACAGCCTATACCTAGGCTCAAAAATCAAGAGTTTTGAATGTTTTGTTATCACTGCACCTGCTTCATCTGCCCCTCATATATGACATGTATCTCAATAGAAAGACTCCAGGTTTCAAAAGGTTGAACATTTCCTTTTGATTATTTCATAAAATAACATGAAAACTGCGGGCAGAGGGGAGTCTTTTGCTGATGCCCCACTATCCTGTGCAGGCTATACAAAAGCATTCATGAAAACCATCCTCTAACGTTAGCCAGAGGAAGCTCTACTTAGAAAAAAATTAAGTTATTAGAATATTATAAAACAAAAGAGGTATGAGCCCACACTCTCCACTCCCACCCAAGTCTTGTTATTTCCACTGGGGACCTCAGGGGTCAGTACTTCTCTGCTTTCAGGGTCCAAATCTGCACATAAAAGCACTCTCAAACTGAATAAGGAGGGAGGGAAGGAGGAAAATTATTTGTTTTAAGAAAATCATGGAAGCATTGACTCAGCAGGCTGCCAATAGTAACTAAACTACCCATTCCAATGAGATCACAGCTCTTTGCTCACCTCTCTTCTTCCTCTCTAACCTATTGCTATCTACAGGGACTAACTCAAAGATGTTCCTGTCATTCGTCTTACCAGGGTTAACTAGGATCCGATCATGAGTAAAGATTCCCTTTTAAAACTTGCTTCTTTCATTACAATGCTCTGTAATATTTTTTCTAGCCTCTGTTCACAGTCTGAAAACTTCCCATCCCTTTGCTGCCCGGCATTGAAGAAACTCAGATCAACCTCCTTGGTGTGCTCTGTGCTTGCAAAGATGCAGTCACTCACCACCAGTGAGTCCCCACCATTTACACTCACCCCAGAGGTTACTGGCAATACAGGTGCCAACCATACTTAAAACCCATCCCTAAGGCTGTTTTTGCTTCTATCTTTTTCTACCCTTGTGAATTTTGCAGCATGTAGCTGGTGAGTGTGGCCCTTTTGTGCTCTCTCAGTGTATATACCAGGACCGTGCAGGAGGACTGGCTTGTATCACAGCTGGCTGACACTCTGGGTACTGCCTCTGGGTAGGTCACCTCTAGGGTGCTGAGCTGCTTAGGACTGAGGGATCCAGTACCAGGCTCAACAGACCCTTATTCGTCTCTTTACTTGGAAGAAAATTGTTTCTGAACTGCAGGGACAAAGGCAGCCGCCTTTTAGGAAGGGCTGCCTTATTACCACCCTCTTTCTTCGGACAGCAAAGTTTGCCCCCGCAGTGATTGCAACTGCAGCCGTGTCACACAGAGCTGATGCCGTGGGAGCTTGCTGCTCCCATGGGATGCTGGTTTCATCCTGGTGTGTTACCAGCACTGGCTAGGAGGCTCCTAGCTTTACCCAGACCAAGTGACCTCAGTGGGTGCTGGCTGAAGGTGACAATCACAAGTTCATGCAATTCTTAGTTGCAGACGCAGTGGATGGATCCTGTGACCTCTCCGTAAGGTGGTCCCCCTAAAAGTCAAGATCTTAATGTTTCCCCTGCAGTGGAAGGGAAAGAGGATGCAATAAGGATATTCATGGTGTTTAAGGTTCTGGAGTTTGGGCCATCCAAAGCCCACACAGCCCATCCAAAGCCCACACAGCTAAGGTTTGTCTGTAGTGAGCTCTTGGCTTGAGTTATGCTAAATAATTCTGCTGCTCTTGAGTCACCGAGTAAGGATTTCTCAGATCTCAGATCTACAGGATTTGTAACCCAGCAGTGAAAATGTTCACTGAAGCACCTGAGTGGGGGCTTGCTGGTCCAGCGCCTTCCTACAGAGCATCAATAGATGGCAGCAGGCAGTTCCTCCAGGAGCAGTCTTCAAAGCAGCAGCAGCCCGTGATGATCTTCCCTTGCAATGGTTTGAGATTTAAATCTGCCTGCAGACACTTTTTAGGATGCTGTCCCCATGAAAAATAAAATGTGTTGCTTCTCAGGTAGGGTGTATGCTGTTACTGTAGTATGAAAGCAGTAAATAAGTATTGGCCTCTAACTCTATAGTATTTTAAGAAGATTAAATATTTGGAGCCCAAGAGATTTTGTGCTACATTCAGCTGCTTTCTTGGCAGTCTTGAGTGTTCACAAATCCCACTTCTTTCATTCCTTCTTGAGTCGGATAACTTTGCAAAAGTCTGGCAAGGGGATATACTATTCTGAGAAAAGAAAATCACAGGTAGATTCCATGTATTTAAGAAGATAGAGAAAAAAACATGCCTTAAAGAAGGCTAGTGTGCTTCATGGGCTTACACGCTTCCTTTCATTCTGAACATTTCAATTGTGAGTTTTACACAGAGGTTGGTTGTTAAACCATGTCAATCTGTTTCAAGCAATGAGCAATAGCTGCAGGTTGTGTTAAAAAAGAAGCTCAAATTCCGCATGGAAGAATATAGACCTAAATCAAGTGTTTGGTCAAATAAATCTCCTATTCACTAAAAAAAAAAAATAAAATATGGGAGAACTTCTGGTATGTCCAGCACTCATAATGACATAGCACAGAGGCAATACTGCTCACTGACTGGGAAATGCAGTAGCTGGAATTTTACTGTGGGTCCAAGCCAAAGCTGGCAAAAAGCTGTTTTGCTTGAGGGAGCTCTTGTGCTGCAAGGCACTATGCTCGTAGTTTGAAGGTACAGCTTTGTTTAGGTCTTCTTAATGAATAGTTGCACTGCACTTCAGAATGGTTGTGTTGAAAACATGTGAAAACTCTGTGACCAGAGTGATGGAAGAGAGTTTTAATGTTCCATCTGGTGGATAGAATTGACCCCCTCTTGTAGTTTTATCCTTACGTGAGACTAAAAGGCTATGTAAGCTATCAAGCTTCTGGTTAATGACCAAGCTTTTGCCTTGCAAACAATATTAGCAGACCCTTTATCAAGAGGACGTGATGTCTCTGTGAACTGGCTCCACAGTCACAGGCACCAATTCTTCATAGTCATTTACTGTGAAAACAGCAGATTTCAGTCTGCAGTGTAATAAAATGCTTTGCTTCCCAGACGTGTGCAATCTCCGGAGAGGTAAAAAAAAAGAAATTTAAAGTCAAGTTTTCATGTGAAATGATGTAAACATAAAATTCAATTAAAGTCGAGGTGAGCTGTATAACAAATTTCTGATCTCAACCTTCAAAAGAGACCTTAAGATGATGTTTTTAATATGAGCGCATCAGTTTCTGAGTCAGGAAACACTTCAGCTGAAGGAAAAAATTTGAAACATGTGGGAGCCCCGTGCATGGAGGATTTTATTCCTTTTGGGGATATGAAAGTTCTTGGCCCTCTCTTACATCTCTACCTCGACAGCATAAGGGATTTTTATTTTGACATGTTAGCTGTATTACAAGGTCTGGGGAAAGGACTACAGTTCCTTGTTAATGTTTCAGGGCTGCTGTGGGCTTACGTGATTTTCAGACATGGTCTCACTTTGAATATTTTTGCATATAACTGTACACTCTAAAGAAAGGAAAAAAGAGTGGACAGAGACACAAGGCATTAGATGGATTTACAAAGACCTAGAAATCTGGGTGTTTATTTAAGAGTTCCAGGAAGGCATTAAGGAAAGACTGCAACCTTTCTAATATCCTCTTAAAAACTGTAATCTAAACAGCCATATTTTTTATTTGATATCGCTTTTTTATTATTTTCTAGATTGATAAAATCAAGATGAAATCCAGTGTATCTAAAGCTATTGAACATGAACAGGCTGCCTTGCCATTTCTTTCCTGTAGGACGTCTTCAGAAGCACAATAATTGAGGCAGAATTGCTCTGTAATGTCTACAGTCCAAATCTTGATATGTGAATACTGTCAGTATAAGCATTAACATATTATTCTAAATTTTTTCCATTTGAAACAGGACCTAAATAGCAGAACAAACCCAGCTGCAGATACCAGCCATCAATATCTTTTCATTTTACGTTTCACAAATATGGCAGAGCTGCTGTGTTTGTAGTTTTCCACACAGCTGAAAAAGTCAGCACTGAATTACTCACCAACCTTTGGAAATCTTTTGTATGTGCTGGTTTCTGCGAGCTGTAGAGCACCAGCATTCACACTCCAGAGGACTAAATCACTTCCTTCCTCTATCCTGATATATATCAGGATGCGTGTCTCTTCATGGTGCCTGGGTGATAAGCTGTCAGCTTTACATTCCCTGCTGATTGTTCTGGAATGCCTTCACAAGTAAGTTGAAGAAGCTAAAAAGATGTGTAAACAGGGAGTGAGAAATGCCTGTGATAAATAACGACACCAAAATCCTCTTGCACAAACAAGGGCTCTTCAGCTACTTGAAACCTGCTGTCTATTCTGCCTGCGGCAGCAGCCGTCAGGACCCCCCATCCAGCTTCTGGGGTAGGAAGGAGATGAGACACTTCACCAGGGCTTTTGGTTAAAGGAAAGTTGCACTGGAAGACGTCTGAGGCCATTTCCGGCAGTGCAATTTGGTGCTGTGGGTGACTTGATTTAATAGCTAATTGTCCCTGAAAGTGGCGTTCCTGTGGCTCTTCCTGCACTCACATCACTTCCCGGTGCTGGCGCTCCCCTGTCTGCCCAGAGACTGATCGCTGAATCAAGAGCTACTGCCAAGTGGAAAGTGTAAGGAAGAAGGGGAAAGTGGGCTCAAGCCTCTTAGCAATAACTAGCTCTCATCTTTGCTTATCTGTACTGTTAACAGCATTCTCAGGGCCTGTAAGAGCACTCTGACCCTTGTAAATCCAGCGGTTTGCATGGCAAGAGCTGAATAGAGGGAGGATAGATTTTGCTCTGGGATTCCACCCTTACACTAGCAACATTTCCATCACTATGTGGAACTCACAGAATTTGGTCCTCTGTGTGGACAGAGTAGCTGGAGCTTGTATGTTCAGTGATGCTGGTTTTGACAAGAGGCTCCCACCAGTCCGGCTAGCAGTGCGGCTTTATACATCATGTGTGAGCAGGAAGCAAGAAGAACAGAGTGGAAATTACTTTTTTAAGATTAGTTTGCTCTGATCTTGCCTTGAGTTGGTGCTGGCCACTGAATAATCAGCTTAAACCTAACTGAAGTAAGGTGCATTTATTGTAATGCCAGCTCAAAATGCATGTCCCAATCACCAGAGGGATTAAATCCATCCTCAACATAGGCCAGGAGCTCCCACTCAGCACTGAAGGGCAGGGCTTGCCAGGAACACCCCAGTCTTTGAGTCAGTCCTGAAAGACATGGTGGGCTCATGAGGCCATGGCTTTTAGCCCTCAGGGGATGGTTCTGAAGGACCGGTGGAGTGTTGGTTGGTGTGCTGGAGTGCACAGGGATCAGCTTCAGTTGCCTGGATGACGCTGGTGTTATATCCGATGCTCTACAGTAATCTGGTCTCTAGGGTTTTTAGTCTTGTGTTTTATTTCTTTTTCCTTTCTTGGGTATGCTACGATATCTCGAACGCATAAGATAATGTCTCCTTTGGACAGCTGTGACTGTGCTGTGACTGACCTGGCTGAAAGATTTAGCTCCAGGAAGAGGTGTACAGCTGAGAATTGCTGTTACTGCAGTTTTAGAAGTTAGTCAGCTTTGCAGTCCCATTTTTTTCCTGTTATTTTCTCCTGGCTAGATATGACAGCTCCTTTCTCAGCATGGTGACGTCTCAGCATTGTCCTGCTGGATGTCTGACTCTCCCCATGCATGGTGTAAAGAACCATGTACCTCCCTTGCAGCACTGGTTTTCATGTGGGAGGTGGGCTCCTTAGAGTTTGACTCACCCACAAGCTTCTTCTGCCTTAGTTGTCTCGGGATCCATGACACAGGATCTTCCGTAAATTTGCATCCATCACTTAGTCAGGTATCTCAGAGCTGGAAGCAGGTAGACAGGATCCTGTGGCACTGCTGAGAAATATGTCAATGCAACCCAAAAGGACCCTAAATCTGACCTTGGACATGGATTCTTCAGCACACAGGTGAGGTGGCAGCTAGAGGAGGAAGAAATCCGGTCAGAGAGACCTCCCTGGGTCACTGAGATGAGGGAGCAGCCAAGAGGGAGCTCTGTCATGGTGCACACTGGCACTGCTGCCTGCAGAGGATGTCAAGCTCCTGATATAAGGTCCTGATATTGGTGTTTTGCCCCAGGAATTCAAAGTGTAGTTTGGTATTTCTGTATCCCCTCTGGTAGATATGTGTCTTGGTTGGAGAACAGAAATATCCCACTCTGTTGTGTGTGTGCTGTTTTTCCATGTGGAAATGGATTCAGTCTCTCTCAGAGATCTCAAAATAGCATATGGAAATGCATTCTTGCTTTCATGTTCATTTTGTTCTGCCTTACACCTGTTAGACTTCACATTTTCCACAAAAAGAAACAGCCATTACCTTTTTTCAGAAAACAACATTTTATTATTTTTTTTGCCAGAGCCAGCTGAACACCTTGTTCTCCTGATCACTTTAAAAAAAGCTGTTCACCTAAACCCACAGATAAATGAATCATATTCTATGAGGTCACTTCTTCCCGACTAAACAAATGGATTTTCTTCCAGGGTAATACAATATTCTGTTACACAGAGATTAAATTACTGAGTTTAAAAAACCAGAAGTCTTAACCTTTTGAAATATCAAAAGTTTGCAATTTTTTTGTTCAACAGTCTGACTAGCAGAGTTGTTTACTAAAGCAAAACAAGAAAGGCTTCTTCTTGAACATCCTCAGAAAACATTTAAAGTGTTCCAGCATTCACTGAAATAAAGATTGGTGGTGGAGACTTTTTTCTCTACTGTCCCCAAACTGATCTATTTACTGCCATTACTGCTATAGCTACAAATGGCTTATGACTTCAAAAAGTCAATTAGGAGACTGGCTTTGAATCTCTCTTCTTCCTAACTCCTGTCTGTGGCTGATGTGTTGCCAAGGGAGCTGCATTGTTTCCTAGTGCAGCAAATGAATAAAGTTAAATTTATATCTCGCTATGTGCTAGAGAAATAGAGATGTAGTTATGTATGCATTACCTTGAATATAAATCATATAGAGATCCCCACCTCCTCTGTCTGCTACAAGGCATGCATGAAAATGTCCCCCTAGAATAGAAATAAAACTATAAAACACCATGTCTGTAGCTAGAGATGAGTCAGGTGCAGATTTTAGAAGTGGATCCAGATTTCAAATGCCACCCAAATCTGTGTGTGTGATCAAAGGTTTTGATTCTGACCCAACTCTAAATCACCATAACAGCCTGGATAAGATCCTGAACCCATAAATCTCTACCATTTTATACATCCATTTAACCATATGGAGTTCCTTTCTCAAATGGGAGCCATGTGAAACTGGGGGATGCCTTGCTGGGCATTGTAAGATGTAGGTGCGACTGCCAGGTCAGTTGCAAAGCCATCTTGTGGCCTTGGGTACAGGATTTAATCCTGGCTGGCATTTCACAAGCAATGGGGCCCAAGGGGCAGCAACAGGGCTGTCACTGTCAGGCACCTGGGGAAGGCATTGTCACACTGTGCCACCTTGGGCATGGGGGTGCAGGATTCAGCCCTCAAGCTGGAGGTGCCCTACAGTGAGAGGCTTCCTGCAACTTACTAGCAGGCTCTGCAGCATGCTTGGGGCTGATCCCACCTACAACCTGCACAGGAGGAAGAAGGGGAATAGCTGGGCTCAATTCCCCTATTTTAACATAGCTTCTTTTCCTCATTCCAAATTAAAGCTGCCTTCATGCTCTTAAACAATCCACTGTCTTGGTAATCCTTCTGTCAGTGGGATAAATACTTCTTCCACTTCACAAAGCTGCTATATGGGGGGTAAAATACTCTTTACATTTTGGGTCACTGAGATCTGGTAGTAACAAAGCCACAGACTGACCAGGAGTGGGGAGATTGCTAAGATATTTTTGTGGATTCATTGGGTGACCTTTAATGATAATATTTTATGTTTGTTTTGGTGTTTTTTCCTAAGTACAATTTAGGTTTGAATTAAATCTCTTTATTAAAATAGTTAGTTTGGTTTTGCAACTTTCATTTGGGATAAAATGTTTTGTCCCAAATGCTTTTGTCCCATTTTCAGTACTACAGGCAAAACAAGAAACAGCATTAAGCACAGTTCCCTTAAATGACGTTTGCTTTCTCTTCTACTACATTTAAAGTTGCCTTTTTGGTGAGTGCTGAAGGTGGATTAAAGTACCAGCTAACCTTCAGTCAGACACGGGTACCAGACTTGAGTTTAGGCAAGTCACCCAACTCAGTGTGACCTATTATGTTCCATCTCCATATGTTACATCCTTGGGAAGCACCGCACATATATTTTGCTATTCAGAGCAAGTTAATTAATTAATGAGCTATAAAAGCATGAGTGCTTATATCTCCCTCAGTGAAAAAAGGACCTTATGTACCACTATTTAATATGACATTAAGCTTGACTGAAAATTATCCCTCAGTGATAATTAAACATGACTTAGCTCAAATTTAATATGGCTCTTGAAATCAGCAAGTGATTTTTATTATTAGGGCAGTGGAGGGGATGGGGCAGGGTGGCAGGTGATAAGTTCTGTCCTTAGGCACTCTCCACCCACCCTGCACACGGTTCCCTTCAGAGAGAGAATTACTAAAGCTAGAAAGTGGACAGGAACATTCCTTGTCTACATTTAGGCAAAAAGTCTGCATGAGTGTGTTCAAAGTTAAGACAAGGTGAAAGAAAGCATTACTTTCATCATACAGTAACAATCCCAGCTCTAAATGGAAATGTTGTTTCAAAAGTACATGTTTTTAAAGCACAACTGTTCCACTTCAACCTTCTAAAACTGTTTATTGTTTTCTGAGGAGAAAAAGAAGCTAAAGGGTTGAAGCAGAGGACATTTAGGATGAGAAGTAGAACACAAATTTGGAAGTCCAGAAAACTTTCAGATGCTTTAAAAAAAATAAAATAAAGAAAACCCTCTAAAACATTTCTGAGGCATTAACTTTGGTTTCTGGAGGCTTCCAGTTTGACAGAGACACAATTTTATTGCCTCAGTTCCATGCAGAGAAAATCTGAGCTCATGAGCACTGTGTGGAGATGCCATATGGGAAGCTTTGTAAGCCTCTGGCAAATATCTGTATCAAACATGCACTTGTGTATTACCTTCTGCATACAAAGCACAAAATGGCAACAAACAGAACCTCCCAGAACCAGTGGGAGGCAACAAATTACCTTCTCCACTTACAGATGGCAAAATGGGACCCACCTGTGCTCCTCGTAGCCTTATCTCTGAGAATGTAGTGAGAAATGTTGCTTCTCTAAGCCACTGCTTTTTTGTCTGTGGTTAACAAGAGAAGGCTTGGTGGGAAGGGTGACAAACCCAGCAGGTGCCTGGGCGGAATATGATCTAGATCAGGCTCTCAGGCCACCCTTCTGGTTAGGACTGTCACTCCACAACTGGTAAGCATGTATTCTCTACAAAGACTCAGATGCAGGTATTGTATTCATTTAGTAACTGAAGGCTGCATTTTAATGCTTCTGTGAGAAATACCAATATGAATCAGCTCAGGTTGTGTGAGGCATTGCAGCACCCTTCAGTGCGTGGGGGTGCCCTCCTTCCGACACCCCTTATTGTCACACGAAATTTCCACACTAATAAGCTTTATCTTGGTGGACCATAGACCCGTCACGGCTCAGAGTGAGGAATCTGGTCTTCAAGGAGCAGTGAGCCGGACAATACCCTTTATGGCATTCACCCAGGGAAGCCACATGCTGCAAAGCAGAAATGTAAATCAGCTCTTCCCAGGCAGACTCTGAAGCAGGGTGACTGTTATCAGGTCCATCCATAATGAAAATGAAAAATGAGAGCATCAGTCTTTCCCTTTCCACACATATCTTTCCCGCTCAGTAGTCTCCCTGAGCCTGAAATATTGAAGCACCTTTATTGAGCATTAAGATATATCGTACACACCATTAATTCAGCTTCATAATGCCATTACCAAACAAGCAATTACGACCATCTAAACTGAGCTTCATAGTAGGTAAATATGTGGAAGCAGCCTTCATTCAGCCTATAGAGTTATTATGTTCAAGATTATCCTATATTCTAATTATTCAGGCGCCATGTAGAGTGCTATGGATTCCTCCCCAAGCACAGCAATTTTTAAGAGCTAAATTTTTCCTAGCCATTTTTACAGAGAGGCAGTTGCAATACTGCAACTATTCCTTGTACAGTCTCTCATCAATAACACCAGTCTCCCTCTCAGACACCACTAATAAATGCTGAATTTAGCAGCTGTGTGCCCAAGCAAGGAAATCTAACTGCAGGGTTGTTTATTGCCCGGAGCATCCACTGATAACAATAAAAGGGATACAGTCTTTATGAAGATCTTACAAGTAAGCTAGATTATGCATCCATTGCTTAATTTAGCTCCCTTATGCTGAGGCATCATGATACATTTGTTAATTATATGATCACATACGGTGTTTTCCACATTCAGCTCCTGCTTCGGTTGTCGCATAGGATGCTCTGTGATGGGCAGCTGTTCAGCAGTCCTCTTTTCCCAGCTCTTCCATGCAGAGGTCCTGTGTCACTCTGACTAAGCACTAAGCTGCGTGAAATGGAGGTAATCAGTTCTTCCTCGCGTGTTCCTCTGAAGCACAAATTGTTGGGAAATTGGACCTCTTCACAAATATCAGCACAGTTATCTTTAGAGCTCCGCTGTGATAATACGCAAAAGGGATTATCCCGTTTCAGAGGCATGGCTGAAGCTCATGCAAGTCTTGTACCTACTGCAATATTTGCCTGAATTTGACCCCCAACATTGCCTGAAGTTATTCAGTCTCACTTTAGCAATCCAGGCTGAGAAGTAAAAATGGACACTTGCTTTACAAGGGGAGTGTGTGAAGCCTCCTTCAGAAAAGCTCTGAAATGCAGCAGCTCTTAACACCCATCCCTGGATGGGCTCCAGACTGTAACTCATAGCTTCCACTGACTCAACATAGATCATCTTCCCAGAAGAAAGCAGAAGCAGGAATGGAGGGTTTTGAGTGGTTTTGTGAAACATCCCGGCAGAAAGGGAAATGGGTAGCACGTGGACCATCAGCCAGAAGCAAAGACCACCCCCCCTAGCGGGGGGAATCAGTCCAGGTCATTAGTCTAGTAAAAGAGGGAGAAAACTGATAAGAGAGCTATCTAACTTCAGCTCTGACTACTCTGCCTGGAGTACATGTGGAGACCAAAGCTGCCTAAGCAAGCACAAATGCATGCGCAAGGCAAGCTCGTGGCTCAGCTGCGAGCAAGGAGAGTGGTTCTGCCAAGGCCTTTTCGATCAGTCCAGTGTTACTGATGTTAATGAAATTCTTTGGCATGTACACCTGCCTGCAAGCCAAACCTGGCCCAGACTTTATAGCTGTAATGTCACATTAATGACTTCAGATGGCAGGTCATGCCATTGATTTCAGCAAGGCTGTGTCAGTTGCAGCCATAGGTGGCAGTGATCCTTCCTCTTTCTGTAACCATAGAGGAGTGATGCAGGAACATTCCACAAGGGACGATCAATAGACTGAGACAAATTAAAGCTGGCAAAAGGTATGGCTGTTGACATAATAGTATTTGTGGTGAGAAATCTATCAGTTTCAAACAATCTTGACTTTCAAAGTGTGTTTGTTATTGGATTTTCCATGCTTTCCACCCCCACTGAGAAATTTTGTGCATACCAGCCAACATATACAAATACTATGTGAGATGAAATGCTCTCAGGTGCACGGCGTAATTCTTGGAGTTGTCCTGTGCAAGGCCAGGAGTCGGACTTTGGTGATCCTGAGGGTCCCTTTCAACTTGGGACATTCTGTGATTTATTGTAGACATTTTAAACTGAGTGAAAGAGTCTGAGCAAAAAGGAAATGTCTTTTTGCATAATGATCTGTGAAATTCAGTGTCATAGGAAGTCAAGGAGGATGTGAACATTCAGGTTACAGAGAGCAGGTATTTATACCAAGAAGCAGAATAAATAAATTTAGAACAGTAAGCTCCTTAAAAGATTGGTGTGGGTGAAGGGAAGTCTGAAACCTCACATTTCCAGGTTAAGGCACTAGAGGTCTGGAAAAAGCTGTCCTATAACTCTGTTTCATAGAATTTTATGTATATTTGAAGTGTCTGCTGCTTCAAACTTGGCAGCTTGATGCACTGTAGAAAAATCTGTATTTCAGCCTGAACAGGATATATCTCTCTTTGTATTAGACCCATGTAAAACGTTGTTCATTCTCAACAAATGGAGCCATTTATCATGTCAATGCTGACTGGCAATGTAAGAACTGACACTACAAAACATAGTAGTAACTGTGGCTTTTCTTACTCCAAAATAGTAATATCCTCTGCAAGTCATGCCTACTTCAGTGTAAGGAAGGTTTAAACCCATTGCTCCTGATTTTTAAGAGATAGTGCTACTCATCATGGCTTAGACAAGATGAATGGGGAAAAAAGGCTGGAGAAAGGGGAAGACAGGTTTATAGGTTCCTTTATCTCTGCCAGTTGAAACTGTACAATTGTAAAAGAAAAAATTAATGGTCTATGAGCAAGATTTCAAGCAAGAACCACTCTCTTACCCCAGCAAAATGGGGACTCTGGGCTCTGGGTTGCACCCAAGAGTAGTTTCATTGCACTTTTCCATTAATTGTTGGATAAAACCATTGGGAGGAGGAAGGGACCAAACCTAACAGAACAGGACTTAGAGCCAGTTCTGGAAAAGCACCCCCAAACCAAAGACCAGATGGCTGAGGCTGGTTACACCTGATGGCATTACTCCTCAATTCCTTTGCACAATGGCCATTGAGTTGGCTCTGTGGTGAAGCACCTTGAAGGCTCACAGACAGATGTTCAATTGCTACAAATATTTGCGTAGCCTGGTATGAAGGTGTTTCGAATAAAAATGGATAATTTGCTTATTTGACAGATACGTCTTGTCAACCACATTAAGTTGTGATGTGGAAGGGATTTGCTATGACTGTGAGTTCTGTTGATCAGAAGTGCAGCAGGGTGACTAAAATAGCACCTCCAATTTCGCTTACCTTGACCACAAACATCTAGTACTTTATACACAGGGCTTCTTTGAAGCCACCACACATCGGCACGAAAGGGGACTCCTCTCAGCTCCTACATGCACTAGGACTGAATGCTGGGCGCCTGCAAGGATGCAAAGTGCATGGGTCTCAGCTTAGAGGCCCATGTGCCAGCAGGTTTTGCTTCCAGTCCGCCAGGATAATGCCCTCAGCAGTGCCATTCTAGTACAGAGCACATTTAATCCCTGGCCTGGCATAAAAAGAAGACATTTCCTTTCAATTCACAGCAGAACACAGCTGTTGCCCTCTCCCAGCTGCACAGGGTTGGCCTCAAATCTCTCTGAAGAAACAGCCTCCTCCTACAAGCAACCTCTTGATGTTTATTAGCTGTGGAGAAGTCGGAACACACCCATTCCCACAGGGCTGGGATGAAACCATCTTTCCTGACTTTGGGGGCTGGAAGCACATTTAAACCAACCAGCTCTGACGAAGGCCCGTGGGCTGAGTCCCAGCATCTGCACTTAATTTTCCTCCAGAGCACGTGGGGCCAGTCCTATTTCTGGGTCCTTAAAGATGTCACACTTCCTGCCATGTACGTGCTGGAGCCTGTTGGGTTTGGGACGCTGTACCTTGTATAAGACTTGTGCCAGCTGAGCAAATCCTGGGGTAAATGCTCCATCACCATCCCACTCCAGAAGGAAAAGGCTGTTTCTGGGGTCTGCAAGGGTCTATCTCCTGCTGCACGCTCCTTCAAGTGCCGTAATTCAGACTACCATGTTTGAAAAAATTAAGGATCCAGGACATTTTACATCTTAAACAATGTGGCATCATTTTAAGACCTGTCACCTCTCTTCAGGGCACTATGGCAGTCCAGCCTGGAAGTGCTGTGAGCCTCCATTGGCTGCATGGGAAACAAGGCTGCTGAAGATCTGCAGTGAGTAAAATCCTAAAAGCTGTTAAGTTTGAATCGCTCTGTGGCTGTTTGCAGCCTAATTCACAAAGGCTTTTAGACAACCACTATTACAGCCTAAGCTCCATTCTCCTTTATGTCCTCGCAATTTTGTTGGAGGTCGTGGGGTTGTATACTCTATCACATTGAGTTATTAAGTGGGAAACACACATACACTACCAAAAAATTGAATGAGTCATACTGAAGCAGGACTATTCCTTGCAGTCTCCAGAACTGTGCTGTTAAACCCTGAAATGGAGGGTTTAACAAAGGCAGGAGACCATTCTCTCGCAGTCTCTAACCGCTTGCAATTTGCAGTTGGGTTTTAGCTGTATGAGTGCAGGAGGATTTGGCTATCATTGAACTTCTTCTTAAATGTTACACTCACTCAAAATCTGACAGAGGCAGATTTTTGTCAGGAAGAAGATGAATGAGACACTGGTGTCATGGCAGTAGACAGATTGTTTAAAATTCAGAAGATTTACTGCGAATCTGAATTAAAAAAGCATCATCTAATATTTGGCACATTATTAAAGCAGTGTCAATTTCCAATTTTTTTTTTATTACACATGTGCGGGTTCAATATAATTACACTTCTGTACAGTGTAAACACATTTTTTGTCTGCATAAATGTGTGGCTTCATGTGGGACCATTTTGCACAATTCATTTAAAAGCACAATTAGTAGTCTCTTACCCTTACTTGTATCCCAAGTAGCAATATCTAGTCCAAAAACACAGTAGTAAGGCAAAATGTTCGTAGAGCAAGCCAATCTCTTTTGGAAAACAGGAAAACTGTGTAGCTGTTTTACGCACATAAATACTGCTTAAGTGTATAATTACATGTAGGAAATTATTTCAAACACAGAAACACAAGAAACATCAAATCAAGTGTGATTCAGTAAAGGCAGTCCTTCACAGTGCTTTTCCAGGAGGGGAAGCCGCCAGTCTTAATCTGACATAGTGGTAGTTTCCAGAAATGAAAGGAAAAGCTGAAAGCAGGATTCGTTTCATATAACTTTTTTAATCTAAAAATAAGGCCTCTTGCACAAGCTGTTCACCTAGACTCCCTCAATGATCTGAGAAGAGATCAAGAAGGAAACCTCAGCAAGTACTTTGTCACGTTGTATAACAGGGTTGTCAGGAGGAGGGTTTTCTCCCAAAGCTACCAATTCCAATCACTAGCTAGAGAAACAGAGGATTAAATCCTCTTTTTTTTTTTTTTTAATGGCCCAAATTATGTGATTAAACCCCACCCTGTAGTACTTGCCAGAAGCCTCAGAGCAGGAAGGGAAGGGTACCTGTGGAGGGGATCCCAGGCACAGCAACTCAGCCCTTGTTAGAGGTGAAATGTCACCATCTCTTCTCTGATCTACTGGAAAGCCTTCTGAACTTCACTTTCCAAGGTTTCTGTAGAACAGTGCTCTTTAGCAGGATTTTCATGGCTCATGTTTGAACATCTGCCATCTGTTGGAGTCCCGTGTTCCTGGGGAGGTGCGGCCAGTTTGCCACAAGTCAGATGGGGAATGGCTGAACAAGGTGCCTTGCACCAAACTGGTACCCTCTACCCAAGCTTGTTTCTTGCGCTGCACATCAGCCTTACACAGCTCTAGGTTTCTTCAACCCTAAATTATTTACTTGCCCCTTCTGATTCCACAGTATTTTTGATCTTTTTTTCTGTTTTCAATTTTTTTTCCCCTTCACTCATGAAGATACACTACACGTAGTTTTTTTAGTATGTTTCCCTCAGGGTTAAATTAACCATCACTTGTGCCTTATTTAGGAGCTTGCTTCTATTAGGTGCTGACAATAGATAAGATGGTAGTAGAACTATTTGACCTCCAAACATGTGCTTCTGATTAGCTTACTATTACGAACTACCCTAGGTTTAATTTAATTAGTCATTTAAGCATTATGATGACATATTCGTTAAGTTCATTGGTTTAAACAGAAGCTAAATGAACATGCCAATGGAAATTACATCCCTTCAAAAGCTGTTCCCAGGCCCTTCCTTCCTGGCTGCTTGCTTAAACACCCGAGGACAGCATTGCAAAACCCATGGTACCCGGAAGGGCCTTGTGGAAACACTTCCCCAGGCACCAAGCTGGCTGCTCTGGGCCAAGACTCTATGCTTAAGAGAGCACAGACACCAGGATTCGTGCTAACACCCATTCACACTCACAAAATAGCCTAATCCCACCAAGCAGCCACATTATTTTATAGTAACAGGGCCGTGCCCTGCCTTACGGAGTGTTCCTCGCAGCGCTCCTGCTTGTGGGTTAGGTCTGTGATGTCCTTTTGAGAGAACTTGGGGATGGCTGGCTGAGGATTCATCCTCCTCCTATGGTGTGTTCTTTCACTGTGCTTTCTTGAGATATATTGCAAAGAGTTTTTTCCTCCTAAATTACTCCATACATCATCACTGTTGCTTTAGATAGTACAGCAAAAGGAGAGCTAAAACAGTAATATAATATTTTCCTCATTCAATGGAAAACATAAATTCTTGTTTGCTTGTTTTTAAATCAAAGCATAAATCTGCAATTTTATTGGAGCATAGCCTCTGAAAAAGGTTTTATGGTTATCTAAGAGGAATATGGGCTGCAAAAAAATGTGAGTTTATTACACACTTGGATTAAAATTTTCCAGTTTCCCTGGTAAAAAAGTGCAGCTTCTGAAAAACACATTAATATGCTATCCTTCAGATTTTCACACAAGGGTATAAATATTAACACAATAAATTGTGCAAATAAAGATAATTCAGGATAGACAGACAAGGACACCGGATATCCAAAATTTTCCTCTTCTGTATTTTGAATAATCTCTTGTAAATGTGAGAATAGAGATCTCCATGAGCTCACTCCACTGTGTCAGCCCACCTGTTTGCTGCTGCTTGAAAATGAACTGGGTCTCTAGACACTGGGGCATTTCTAGAATCATTTATCTCAAAGCCACTGAAGGCAACAGTGAGAGCTCAGCTGTTTCTGAGCCAGATTTTGATGTTGCTTGACACAACAAATATTTTTACACTGAGGTTTTGCCTTTATTTGCCTTTTCATCAGACAATTTTCAGGCTTTGTGTCATCAAAAAGGTCACTTGCTATTCCTATGTGTTCAGCTTTTTATCCATCTATGTGGTTCTGCACTTTTAACAGATTAACTGGCACAGAAATATCTCCTGTTTGCTACTGCATGATGCAGGTCTCAATTGTGGGTCTGTACTGTTCTACACCTATTACTGACTTCTATGTTTTTATTACCTTAGACCCACATTTAAAGCATCTTCGTGGCAATATATAGGAAGAGTACTAAAATATTTATTAAGAACAGTATCAGATGCTTGGTTAATTAGCATACTGTTTCCCATCTGGCAATGTCTGAAATGGATTTGCCACCCTGTCTAAAGAAGAAGAGGAAACATCCTCCATGATGGGAGCTCCTGTTCGCATCAGAAGCAATGCATCCACGGAAATCGCTGGTGCAGAAACATGTTCTTACATTGTAAATGCAAACAACCAACAAAGTGCCTTACAGTTTTCCACAATGAGTGCATGAGATGCACATGGCAAATAACTCCTATTAGTGGTAAGGAAGCAATATGTGAACCTCCGGTGAACTGGTGAAAAAATAGACTGAAAAATTGGCAACGTTGCAGTCTTGTCTGATTCGCATACTTAAATACTCATGTCCTCTGCACTTTCTCAGTGAGAATACATAATGTAATCAGGAATAAAATGCAAATTTTTAGTGAAGGAATGTAACCTTTTTAACAAAAGGAGACAGAAATGACTAGTACGGTATTGTGCTGGGACTGACAGAAACACCTTTGGTTTACAACATTAATTACAGTGTGATCTGTTTTTCTGTTGTTTTGGGCTTTTGTTTAGTTACTTTAATGCTATTCAATATTGTAACCAGATCATATTCAATGTCATTACAATCTTTCTAACTGTTCTGGGGAGAAACACTGCCATTTGTACATACGGCTGAGGGGGCTAATATTGAGGATGGATCAAAAGGAAATGATGGTGAATATCATCTGTAGAAGCAGAAAACTTGTTCTGTGTACACTCATAAATGTTTTAAAGCTTAATTTTAGAAGCGTTTATTCTAAAGAGATATGTTGATGTATGCTGTGTTCGATCTTTAAGATACCACTGTCAGAATAATTTATACACATGAACTAAGTTTCCCTTGGTTTGCCATGTTAACCAAAACAGAGATACCCAGAGTTTTGTTCTTAAAAGGTAATTGCTGTAAGTGGACGCCCTTTTCTTTACACTGACTTCAGCCATTTTTTCTGAAGGTTTGTAGAAAATTAAGGGTTCCTTTTCAACTCACTCTAGGACTGTGAAATATTTCTTGAAATCAGTGTGGGACCCACAGAAAACTGTAGCTGGGGAATCTAAAATGAAGCTCATAATATTTGCTAAGCTTTATGCACAATATTTCCTGATTTAAAAAGGATATTCCTTGTAAAGCACTGGAGAACACCGTTCCCTTTGACACGCCATTTTTTAGCTTGCTCTTACAGTAGCCACCACTTTCTGATCTAGCATTCCTTTTACATGAGACATTCCTATTGATGTTAATGAAAAATGAGGGTGTTCAAGGAAAGCAGCTCTATTTTCATGTTTTAACATAAAGATGCAAATTAGGACCAGTATTAAAAACCTAACAAAATGGATGGAATTGTAAAGCAGAGTTTGTATTGGATGTAAGTAATTTGTTCTGACATTTTGTATAAACATTACAAATAAATCAGGAGCTTTACTATAAATACTGCTTACTGCTGAATAATCTGGATAAAAGACAGTTGCTGTTATGGAACAGTTTTTTAGTATGTGTTTTCAGTGTCAGTTTTGAACTGGATTTAGGAATTTACTAGAGTGCCCTTTCATGATGCTTGTGTAGAGGTTCCTGTGGACAAACTGGGAGGATGAAAGCATCAGGATTGGGCCCAGCTCCTCAAATAGGAAAATCAAAATTTAGGTTTCAAGTATTCAGGGATCACCTCCTCCAAGCTCAGGAGCAATGCATCCTAGCAAGGAGGAAATCAGGCAAAAATGTCAGGAGGCCTGCATGGGTGGACAAGGAGATCCTGGACATACTCAAGCAGAAAAAGGAAGCCTACAGAGGTGGAATCAAGGACAGGGAACCTGGACATAGTACAGACACATCATCTATGTGGACAAGGATTGGGTCAGGAAAGCTAAAAGCTCTTGTAGAGCTAGAGACATCAAGGGCAACCTGGAAAGTTTCTATAGGTGTGTTAGTATTAAAGAATGACCAGGGAAAATATGGTGTCTCTCTCTGGAAGGAAACGGGAGACCTGGTTACCAAGGATATGGGGAAGACTGAGGTACTCTATGACTTTTTTGCCTCAGATTTCACCGCTAAATGCGTTTCAGCCACACTGCTAAGTCATAGAAGGCAAAGGCACTGGGAGAATGGAGAACCACCCTCTGTAGGGGAAGATCGGGTTTGAGACCTTCCAACGAATCCAAAGGTACACAAGTCCATCGGACCTGATGAGATACTTTTGTGTGTCCTAAGGGAACTGGCAGATGAATTGGCTAAGCCACTATCCATCATATTTGAGAACTCTTGGCAGTCTTGTGAAGTTCCCACTGGCAGAAAAAGGGGGAACACAATCCCCATTTTTATAAAAGGAAAAAAGGAAGATCTGAGGGACTACATAACAGTCAGTCTCACCTCTATGTCCAGTAAGATCATAGTGTGGATCCTCCTGAAAACTATGCTAGGACAAACAGAAAATACAGAAGTGATTGCTTACAGCCAACATGGCTTCACTAAAGGCAAATTTTGCTAACATGATTGACAGAGGGTTGAGACTAGGTGATCTTTAAGATTTCTTCCAACTTAAACCTTTCTACAAGTCTGTGATTTTAACTATGGGACTAATCTCATGTCACAGACTGTAGACATCTTCCTGTCGGGAGTGCCTCTGCTCATGTTAGGTGGATGCATCTTGGCTGGCCAGTTGAGACAACCCCCAGCCTCCAGTGGCATTGCTGATAGACCTCCATGGGCCACCATGGGAATTATGACAGTTTCCTAAATTACAAACCTGAGATGCGGTGTTGTAACTGGAACTGAATTCCCCTCCCAGAATTTTTCTATCATGCACGTGTCCTTATAAAGGCTAAATCAGGGGCTATTTCCAGTTGGAATTGAAATGGAATTAGTACTTTCTACTGTCACGAAATTGGTGCCTACTGTTTCCTCCATATCTGTGGGATTGAGTCTCTGCCTGGTGCTGGCTGCCACCTTGGGCTCTGCCTGGCTGCTGCTGCTCTGTCAGGATCATTTCTTTCATGTGACTCCCTGCGTGGGCTCCCAACTGGCCCAAGAGGCTGAAAGAAAGTCCTTTTGCATGCCATGTCACATGCTCAGTTACTGAGTGGTTTAGAGGTTTCCAAATCCTTGTTTAAACACTGCATCCAAAGGAAATAGAAGGTCTTGTGTTTTACTCCAAAATAGCCCCTAGAGCCAAGCCAGAAGTAAATGGAAAAAAACTTCAATTTAAAAAAAAGGAAGAACTACTTACAAAATCTAATCTCTAAGAGGACTTTGAGTGTGAGGTATTATTACATGAATTTATCTAGGAAAGAAAACACGTAAGTCTCAAAGGAGGTAACTAATGTCAGCATGAGTCTGTAGTTTAGGGCCTACAGAAATTATTCTCCATGCTACTTCTGCCTGCAATGTACTGATTTTTATATAAACTATATTTATGACAAGCAAGATAAGGTGTTAAGAATGGGAAAAGTGAATGGGAATAAATTGTGGTAGTGATGTGAGACGGGGAGGAGGAGAAGCTGACTCAAAAATCAATTTTCTAAAATAATTTTTACTTAATTACAGAAGAACTTGCAGTTTTGGGTCACTAAAAATGGATGTCAAATTTTTGACATGGATGTTCTCATAACGTAAGGGCAGGCAACCCACTGCTGAAGCACCAGTAGTCCTCTGTGGTGTGCAGTGCAGCAAATGTGCTCTGTTGTCTTTGGTTTGGTTGGATGCATTTATCCTCAACATAAGAGCTTCTGGGTGGACATGGTATCAGAGCAGTCCTTAGCCTTGCAGCTGTCTCAGCCAGCACCGGGGAGATGCCAACTCAACAGTCAAATAAAAAGCATTGGAGGCTTACCATAGAAAACATCACATTTCCTCTGTAATTTTCTTCCATGCCATCACTTGCAAAAGCCTCCAAAGAGATTCTTGTATTTCTGCAGCCTTTTTTTTTTACACCAAAGGGGAGTTTTATCTGGCTCAGGACTTAGGATCTTTCCTGCCTAGGGTGAATCCTGACCATATTGAGACCATTGGTACATGCGCTCTTGGTAGCCTGTCCTGACCATGTAATGTGTCTCCTGGACCACGGAAAATGAGCTAACTGCTTCATGGAATAATGGAGCAAAAGGACTCTTCCTTTCAAATGACCATTTGGGAATCAGGGTTATTTCCTGGAGAAAATCAGTTCTACTTTAACCACTCCCTTACAGCTAAAATCTATTAGAGATAGGTAAATATAGCTAAAACATTAATGGCAAAGTAAGTAGGTTTTATTTTGTAATCAGACATGAATTACATTATAATCACACAGCAATTATGGTAAAATTATTATAGTTCCATGTTATCTACAAGTACTGATTGGTATACTCTGGTTAGCACATTACACTGTTATTACAACATAAACTCAACTGAGGGTACCTGGGGTCTAAAAATACACTAGCTGGTCAGAAAGTAACTCAGTCATAGAGACAACCCCCAACTTGTAGAACTGGTGTGCTCAGGGATGTACAGGCAAAGTCTAGTTATAATATAATTGCACTACAGTTTAGGAGTAACTTGAAATCATTGCATGAAGTAGTCTTAAAATAAGGTTTTACAATGTTAAAAAATGGTGATGTTAAAATATGCAGAAATCTTTATAATTATAGCTAATTCATGGCTAGAGTAAAAAATGCTAGTACAAGTAGTCATTTCCATATTTTTAGAAAAAATTCCTAAAATCAGTATAAGTCCTTTGAGTAATCTATGTAGGTCTGAAAATTCAGGATTGAAAAACTGCCTAAGCACTAAGTGTATATCATTTGTCTTCGCATTTTTTCCATGTCATGCCATGGTTTCAGAAAAGGAGAACAATAACCAAGAAGGATAGTAGCAGATTTCCCAGGGAGTTCCAAGGCCTGGAAAAAAAACCCAAAATAATAAAGTAGGCGTAGAAGGGCCTTATGTGATCTACAGAGTCTCTCAACTCATTGTACAATGATTTTGCCTTCCAGCCTAAACTTCTGTTTGAACCATAGCATATTATTTTATGACACATTCTTTCATGTTTTAAAAGCTGCAAGTGAAGGATCAATTATTATTTATCCTCTTTGTTGAAAAGAAAGAGTTTCTAGACTGAGTTTGTTTGGCTCTGGTTTCCAACCACTGAATCGTGCATCTTTTTCTAAGAGATGAAGCATTTAAATTCTGTTACACTAATAAAATAACCCCTTATCCTTTTCTTGGGTAATCAAAATAGACTAAAACTTAGACTTTTTCACCAGAAGATGCTTCTCAAATTTGAGCGTTCTTCCCCAGCTTTTATATTTCCCTGATATATCAGTATAACATCCCTGATGTCCCCACCTGCAGCATCCCTGGACCTCCTGGCAACAGGAATAACCAGTGCCTTGCTCTCAGTTATCCTGCTCATCGTTTCAGATGCTGAGCCTGGCTGGCCCCTGCCACTGGGACACAGTAGCAGGAGGGAAAAAACAGAAGCTGGAAACAGACTGGCTGCCTGAGAAACAGAAGCGGCAGCTCCATTGGTGCTCATGGTCAATTTTGTATTTTAAAGTAATGAGCATTTGTACAACAAAACAATGGTATTTCCTTATTGCTTCTTGGCATTTGTCTGTGATGGAAATGATTTGAACTTTCAGCCATGATGTTATTTTTCTTACATTTTACGGCTACTAAATCCTTCTAAAAGCCACTGCTTCCTCTGATATTCTCTGCCCCCATTTATAAATGGGATTTGTTTTCTCCTGAAAAATGACCTTACATTTGGTTGTGTTAAAACATGCATTCAAATGGAACCCCCTTTCCAAGTGACCCTGACCTATGTCCATCATCTCTTCTCTCTTCATTATTTTCTTTTTATTTGCTACAAATTCTATCAGCAATGATTTAATATTTTCTTCAAGATCGTTGAATGGGATGAGAGCAGCTCCCTGGAGGCTTCTGCTCAAAAAAACCCCAGCCATTGCATCTCTTACTGAGATCTACCAACTGAGCAATCCTTAATCTTTTTAAAATGAGTCTGTATTGATTTTCTTGTGCAGCTAATTTTTCTGAGAATGTTATGAAGGACTTGCTCTAATTACTTAAAAAAGTTGGGTAACTGAATCAAATCAGTAATGTCACAAAACTTTTGAGGTAGATTATAAAAATTTTAAAAAAACCAACAATATTGATTGAATCACCTGTTCTTTTGACTCCTTGGTGATTGTTGTCCCTGCCAGCCTTTCCTGGATTTTATTAGACACCAATGTCAATCTAAGCTTGTTTGTAACCTTGCAGGTTGGATTTTTTTTATCATTCTAGGATTTATTAGCATTAATAATTCAGATAGTTCCTTGACCACAATTGTTATTTCTTATAAATGCAACTTAGCTAGTCTTGCAAAGTTAGAATTGTCTGAACGAGATGTGTGGGAAGGTGTTCTCTCTGCTGTTCCAGACCCCCGCGGCTGACTCTGGCTGTTGGTACCTCAGCTTCTCAGCACCTGGGGGAACCACTGCTTGAGTGCTTCTGCCTTTTGTCCTTTGTGATCAATAATCCTGCCAACCTTGTCTAATAGCAGGTCCAAGCTGTTAATGGGATTTAATTTCATTTGCTCCTGATGTATGTTAATAACTCCGTCTGGTTAGCCTTACCCTGGATGACCAATGGCGTCTCTTCTATCCTTAGTAATTACTTGTATTTCCACATTTCTTTATTTCTGCCCATTACTATCAGAATCATTTTGGGTTTAGTAGTATTTCTACCTTCCTTTCTCATTTAATGAAGGGAGGCATTTCTCCTCTGAGGAGCCTTTGCACAGATATGGATGATTAGGAGTTGCTGCTCTACTTTCTGCAGAATTTGCTTTCTCCTGACCTGAAATAGAGAGAATATCCACCAGAGTACAGAACTGGCCTCCCTAAGATGGTGTCTTTTGGGTTCATCGGCTGTGGTCAGCTCTGTCCCTGTGGTTCCAGTGTTGAGTTTCCTCAAGGCTTTGCAGCAGAACAGGCAGACTGAATGTGGTGTGGAGCTGCTTCTGCTGCTGCTGCTGAAGGAGAGGCAGAAGTGGGATAAGATCTGGAATGATTCCCTGGAGAAGCTGGCTCCTTCTTCCAGCCCCATATGAAAGGGGAGAACAGACTTCCAGGTGGTACCAACTTAACAGCTGCGTTTCTGACAGGCTCCTCTTCCCTTTACCCCAAAAGCAGACCGTGCCTGCGTGTTTGGAGACCCTTCCCCTTGGAAATAACACCATTATGGCATGGGCAGCCATTCCACCTGTGGCAGCCCGCTGTCCTGACCTGCCAGGGCTGCAGCAGGTATCGCCCTGCGCTCTCACTGGGATGGCTGGCTACCATGGCTATGGCAGAATGGTCACGTTGGTTTGGATCTCTGTTTGGTGTGAAAACTCATCCAAGAAGGGCAAATGCCAACAGAAAAACCCAAACTTACTTTAGTGATACCACACATACATTCACTGCTTGTCACTATCCTGAAGCTGATGTCAACAGACTCTCTCCTACTTGCTTTTGCTTGATTTTTTTTTCAGCTTTAGGAAAGTGGTGTTCTCAAAGAAGCAAGAGTATGTACTGCTGGTGAACACTGCAGCTGTTAGCCTGCAGCAAGTAAATGATCATAACCCCTTGCATCTACACTGACTGACATGGTTTCGTTCACATGTAATATGGTTTTATCCCCAAGTCCTGTACTTTTTGATAGACAAATCAGTAACATTACTGATTTCACTGTCTAGAAAGAGACTATTTGCCTCATAGGTAAAGTGGAACAGATTTTGGTGCTGTGCAAGCCCTAGTTGTTGCTGATACTTCATGATATATTGTAGTGTATGACGTTGTTTGTATAGGAAAAGCCAGAAAATGACATTTGAAAGAATACTTGCATAATAATTGGTGGCTGATAGACTGGCAGAGGATATCTCAAACAAAAATACTCTTTCTATTAAGTAGTGTGTAATTTAATACATTTGGCTTTACATGCCAGAGTCTAGTTGATCTTCTAATACGCCCCTTGGATATTATAAATGTTTAGAAATATTAGTAGATTCCAAAATAAAAAGCCCGGAAAAGACACTGCAGTTTAGTCTTAGTGACACAGGCCTTAGCACAGTCTAATTTTTCCAGTTTCTTAGCTGGACCCTGAGAGCTGGTGGCAAACTTACTCTGGGGACCAGGGGACACAGAGCCCCACCATGTGCACAGATGGGTTCAGTGAATGATAAATGCCACGTAGGAAAGGGCAGGCTGTGCCACAGGCTATTGTCCCACCATTGCTGCTATTACAGAAAAGGGACCAAATACAGAGGAATAGCAAACCCTTGACATCAGGCGTGGGGCACTACAGCTCGTATGCAAGATAGAACGCTAAGAGAAGTTTTTTTCCCAAGTGTATTTGTAGTTACCATTGGGATCAACTTAGGATTGATGTTTGTAACCGGAGATATTATCCAGGACATATTAACTACACTGAATTGAGTTCTGAGTTTACTGAAGCTGTGAGCACAAGGTAGCACACACAGGCTGGGGATGGCAAAAGCTTGCACAATTACAAGGCCTTAAATCAATAATAATGCTTCAGTTCTGCTTTCTCCTCAGATGTATCAGGGGCCACCAAGGAGATATCAAAATTATGCGAATTGAGGTAATTCAAAGAAATTTGCTTTAAAATGCCATAACTTAAAGACGGCAGTTTTATTGCCAATGAGAATCGTGTGAGAGACTAACATGTACATTTATGCAAAAATCAGCCAGTTGCATTTACAACAAAGCAGAGTAAACCAAATCCAGACCAAAAGGGATTTGTTAGAAGCTTTAGATTTTGTTTAAATTTCCCCATAGGACATCTAAACCATATGTGGAAATAAAATCCATGCATAGAGCTGCATATTCCTGTGCAGTTTGTTAGATACTTGACATCTCAATCAACATACTAATGTACTTCCTGAGACAACTCTTAAGCATCTGCAAATCTTTCGTTTTGATTGCTTTTTTCTCTTTCTGTGAAAGAAATCTTCCTCTTCTGACTGTTCTTCTCATGAGCTTTTAACCCTCCCTACCTGTCCTTGTCTCAGTGCTGGCCAAGCCCAGTCCTATCATCCTAGAAATGTAGAAACTCAGAAATTTGTCTTCTGATGTCCTCACACTGGGAGTGTCCAGCTTCTCAGGAGAATTTCCTTTGGCTTTGAACTCTGGGATTTCAAAGACGAGCCCTGTTAAGTATAGAAAAAGTATTGTAGAATATTTAAAGAGCTTTTTCACATCTTTATGCTGAGGTTAGGTTTTTTTGTTTTGGTCAGAATTGTGCCATTCAACTTATATTAACTAAAAAAAAAGTCTACAATCTGGCTTGAGGTGTCCCTGGGTACATAAATTTTAGTAAATTAGGTAGAGTGTCTGTTCTTTGTTCCCTGAAGGGAAGTGGCAAGCTCTGAGCTGTACTTCTGTAGCAGAAGTTGCTTTCCTCCTTCCTCCTGGGCAGAGTGACTACACCTATTCTGTCTTCTGGAAACAGATCCTGGCCTGTGTATCACACAAACTGTGCTTGGGGGTTGTCCAGGAAACTACCACTTGGCATGGGTCAAATCCATGCTGGGTAATGTGTTACTCTATCTACTCAGTTAAATAGGAGGATGATCGCAAGCCAATGCTCTGTCTGTCACCCTGCTTTGTTTGCTAGAATAGGCATAGCCCCCAGATCCCATCAGTAGGCATTTCCAGGAAGCTATTCAGAGCATCTTGTCTCAACAGCTTGCTGGAGGAGCTGGATAGAGAGATGCAGTATTTATAGGGGGAATAAAAGCCTAACCTTGTCAGTGATTGGCACTGCTCCTCCAGCTCACCTGCCTCGGAGTTTGCAGAGAAGCATACAGGAATCTTGTACAGTACGGTAGAGGTTTTACCACCTCTCTTTTGGGGTGGTGATGCACGTGATCACTGTGCTAACAGGTAGACAAAAACCCCTTTGTATTACGCCATCATGTTTTCCTTATATATCTTCCTCCCTCTCTGCTCTCGCTCTCTCTTTTCTTCCATCTGTCTCTAGACATCTCTTACAAGGGCTGGAGCAGCACAGATTTTGAATAGTGACAGTTCCCAAGAATGCAGAATATCAGGGATTTTCTCAGACCCATTGGTAAAATACATCCTCTCCCTGCCGAGATAGCCACACACTAACAAGAAGATGACAAAGAGCTATTCAGAAAAATCTCCTAAATGCAACAAAGCTTTTCATTTGCCCCCATTGGAGCTCAGAAAGGCTCCACAAGCTGTGCTAACTCAGCACAAACACTAATGAGCAGCTGATGGAAACTGCTGTCCCCAGAGAGCTCAGATCCTCAAGTCTAAGCAAATGCCAATCCTACCAGTACAGTGAGGGCGACCAAAACATCACAACCACAGCCAAACACAGAGTCAGGCAACTGGGCTAAGGCACCCTAAGTCCATCTATCCTTCAACTCTCACCTAGCTTTGGCTATTTTCTCTTTCCAGGGTCACTGTCTCCATGCATCAGGGCCATGTGCTTTGATACTTGTCTGCCCCTAGTGCGTGGAGACAGAACCTTTGCTCTGCTGCTCCATCACAGCCCGAAGACCTCAGACACCTGAGCTCTAAGAGCTCTGAGCCAAAAGGATCCTTCAAGGTACAACAGTTGCTCAGGCTCACCCAAGTAGCAACTGTGATACACCAGAATAGCAACTTCAGCGCGTTGGTCGAGAGGCAGAATGTAAAGTGAAGGCAGAGCAAAACGAACTCTGCGGAAGTTACTTGTAACTTTAGGCAGCATGGGAAAGACTCAGCTTCCCACAAAATATGTGTGTATGTCAGCAGTATTTTTCCACACTCTCTCCCCAGTCCTTTAGTTTAAATCAGAGCATCTGAGGACCTCACAGGATCCTTACTCAGCCTGTTCCCTCATCCCCATCCCCACCTTGCTAGCTCTGAGCCGCTGCATTTGGTCGGATGTTGAAAGCAAAGAGGAGACAAAAGAGAACATTTGTGTTCCCCAGTGGGTGTCAGGAGGCCATCCCTGCAGCAGGGCTATCACTGGGGATTACACCAAGCTGGAGGGGAAAGAGCCCAGTTACTTGCTCGATACAGGAGAAAGAGATGTTAGCGCTGGGTTGCCGCAGGAGCAGATGGGCCCGGGCGAGGGTGGGGGCTGGAGCCGCCACTGAGTGCAGGTGGTGTTCCAGCTCATCTTCAGGCAGGGCTGGCTCCGGCTGCAGCACCGCCAGCCTGGCTCTGGCGAGAGCCACGGCCGTGGCTGTGCCTGGAGGAACGCAGCCAGCGACCTGCAGCGCCGACAAACTGCAGCTGACTGAAGCCCAAGCTTTCCAACATAGGCTTTCCCAGCAGTCCCGCTGATCTCAAATACCTGCGGGCTCTGGGCCTCGGTGGCCAAAAGGGGCCCTGGTGAGAAGAGGGTTTTTCAAGAGCTGGAACAGACTGTGTGCCGGCTGAGCATCCCTCCCGCAGTCTCCTGGTGTCTGAGTAAAAAGCAGCTGCCTAGCAAATAACTTACAAGTGCTAGCCCTAATTGAACTCCTGGCAAATACCATGGTAAGGTAAGCTGCTGCAGGCATTGAATTTTTAGAAGAAAACTAGCAAGATTAATTTCAGCTGTTTTTCCAGACAAATAGTGAACATGGATAATAATTCAAACGTTTCAGTGAGCTAGACCAGTACATCTGAATGGCCCACGGGCATACAAAGCAATGGTGCTGATGTACAACGTCACCTCTGTTTTTGGTTTAGAGGCAGAATTGGGAGGCTGTGTTGCTGAAGCAGAAGAACATTAATCTCTGTTGACACTGCTATCACACCCCCTGACAGACAGGGATGCTTCATAGTGACAATTAGAAAAGCAGAGATAAGCAAAAATAATTGTTTTGCTGTTCTTCAAACTTCTAGAATGGACTGATTAAAAAAAATTGTTTGAAGATACTGCAATAATTTTATTGCAATTTTGTTCAGGAAAAATAATTCGTTTACCAGGTTTTCTTCATCATGTTCACAACTAGCTGAGGAAATGAGGAGAAAGTAACAAATCTTACAAACATTTCTGGATTTTCAAGAGGTTAGGTTTTTTTTCAATACCCATTCATTTTGAAATTTGAAAAAGAAAAAAGATACGTACATATATATGTGGCTGAAAGCACATCTAAGCACAGCTAAGATAAATCTTAGCTATATATTTGTTCATGTATGTTTATGAAGGGTATATAATAGACGCCCTTAATGAAGAAGGAACAAACCAAATGTAATTATTTAGGAAACATGCAAGCTGTGAAATTTTTCCATTGATGTTAAAAACTTGCCTATTGCTTTACAAAATGTTTGCATGGATGCCTGCAGCAACGTGATCCTTGGTCCTTTCATAGTCCTGCTGCACTGCCTAGTCCTGCTGCATGGGCAGAGCAGCAGTGGGCCTTGATGGCTGGAGACCAGGCTGGAACCTCAGCCCAGCTCAGCTCAGCTCAGCTCAGCTCAGCTCAGCTTAGTCTCTCTTCTGCTGTCTGACATCAGCCCTTCTACTTGTTCTTCCAGTGGGAGCAGAGTATTCACAGTATCTCCTTTTAGACATTAGATAATTTGGGCACTGGACTGTGTTCTGGGGAATTTCACCTCCCTCTTTATTAGCCAGCTATGAATCATGGAGTCGTTTGGGTTGGAAAAAACTTCAAAGATCATTGAGTCCAACCACTAACCCAGCACTGCCAAGTCCACCACTAAACCAAGTCCCCAGGTGCCACCTATACACACCTTTTAAACACCTCCAGGGATAGTGATTCCATCACTGCCCTGGGAAGCCTGTTCCAATGCTTGACAGCCCTTTCCATGAAGAAATTTTTTCCTTATATCCAATCTAAACCTCCCCTGGCACAACCTGAGGCCATTTCCTCTGGTTCCTTTGCTTGCTAACTGGGAGAAGAGACCAACTCCCATCTGGCTACAACCTCCTTTCAGGTGGTTGTAGAGAACCACGAGGTCTCCTGGAGCCTCCCTTTCTCCAGGCTAAACAACCTTCCTTAGCCAAGGAATTGTGCTCCAGACCCTTCACCAGCTCTGTTGCCCTTCTCTGGACACCCTTCAGCACCTCAGTGTCTTTCTTGTAGTGAAGGGCCCAGAACTGGACACAGGATCTGAGGTGTGGCCAGTGCTGAGTACAGGGTTACAATCAGGGATCTCATCCTGCTGGCCACACTATTGCTGATACAAGCCACATTTTTTATATAAAGGCTAGACGTGAGATTGGAAATTATTATTGCAGGGCATAAAATCCAAAACTTTATATTTTATGTCGTAAATGCAAGAAGCACATGGCTATTGCAAATATGAAGAAGAAATGTCTATTTATCTAACTTACCATAGTCAAATTTTGAAAGGGCACCACTGCATAAAAGCCCATGGGAGGGAGAAAAGAACACACAAACCCTGACAAGAAAGGCATGATATGTCTGGGCAAACCAATGGAGATGTTAAAACTCAGAAGCCCCACAGACATCTGCTAACTTGAACATGCAACTGGCAGCTATCACCAAGCTGTGCTCTCATGTGGTTCTTGGCTGTTGCTTGCCTGTATTTTCTAATTCCAGCATGTCTCCTTGGTGTTACTCCTACATGAACTGGCAGTGTTGTCAGAGGAAATCATGTCACTGCACTGCAGACCACTTTTTTCCTTGTGAAGAAGTTAATTTGATGTTTAAAATAAAAATGCAAGTTCCATCTACACAGACCTTTATATTTTGTGCTGGGAACACTGAAACCATGTGAAGGAATCTTCTTCCGGCCATGAAAAAAAATCAAGTAGGAGGAAGATGCTTCCTTTCACTGTAGAGTAATGAGGTTCACAAGCCCGTGCAATGGATACTCACAAGGTTCAGGGGAATAGTACTAAAATGTTACCTTTCTTCAGTAGTCATAGTAACCAGTGTGATAAAAAAAGCAGATCGGCAAACCCAACCTGCTTTTGGGATCACTCGGACTCTCAGTAGAAAGTTGAGGTGGGGTGTCATTAATTATCAGGGCTAAACAAACTTTTTCGGTCTGCTAATGACATGGATCATATGGTTACCCTCTCCCTTTCCCCTCTTCCCATATGGTGGATAGAAGTACCTCTTTTTGTACCATCCTATCGCCAAACCATCATGCACCTGGCTCCTTTTCTGAAATAAAGTCCACTGAAAAGACTGTAAAAATCCTGAATGAATATGACTCATGTCTTTCAGACACTTTCATAAAATCCCCTTCTCATGGATCGACCTTTGCTATATGTTTTGGGCTATTGGACAGATGCATTTTGTCTGTAGCTTTCACTATCTTTATAACAAAGGGCTTATTTGGCAGCATCGATAAAATTCCCCTCTCACTTCCCGTGAAACAAACCCCTACAACTGAAGCCTGCAAAACAGCAATCCCTTTGCTATTGTTCTTTAAGCATTGGTCTCGTGGAGCTCATCCTACCTCCAGGCTTACTTTGGAGATGAAAAAGAGTACCAAGATATCTTGAGAAATACCCACACTGTTCAGAACAGAAGATTCAAATGCAGCAGTGTAATTAAGTGTCTGAAAAATCGTGATCTGTGAGGCAGTCTCCAACTCTGAGCCTGTAGCTCTGCCCTTTGGACATGTCTCTCTGTCATTCATGAAACGCATAGCATCAAGATGCAATTCTGGGAGGATGTAGCTGCATTAATGTGCAAGGAAAACAGAGAGAAGCTTGTAGGGCATCCCCCAGGAATCCCACAGCCAAAACATGTTTTGGTAAGGTGCAATGCTCTAATAAATACTCCAAGTACTCATGACTATGTCATTCAGAGCTCAGGTCTTCTTTTCTGTAATATGTTCGCCTTGTGAATAGGATTGAACCCAACAGTGCTTCATTGTCTTCAGTGGGGTCAACTAATTGTAAAAAATATACTGCATCAAGATAATCTTTCCCATTTTGGTGCTTCTTTTCCATTTTTCATCTAGCTAACTCCCTCTTCAAATACAGAGATAGCAAATTAACTAAGTGATTAAATTAAAAATCATCCTATTGCAGACAAATAATGCTCTATGAAACTTCTTCAGTCTGCAAATCACAGCCTTCCCTCTAGCAAGTGTTTTGCGCAATGTACAGCCACTCAATCTGATTGTATGTGACTTTGAGCAGTGGGTGGTTTTGTGCTTGTCTTTATGCGTAAAGGTAAATGTCAGCAAAATGAACGGAGCTTTGGGTATTACTTATGTATTTGATGAAGCCCTTACACTCTCTCTACCAAGTATACTGTAAGTGCTTGACTAGATTTATCAACTGCTTTATAAGGAGCAGGAAGAAACCCAGATTAAAGGTTGCTAAGTTACAAACCAGATAAGGCATAGGCATATTTCCAAATTTATATAAGCACCATGCCTAAATTAAAGAGAAGTGTGAGAAGCGGTTCGAGAATAGGTTAACGTGCAAGACGGATTTTTTTTCTCCATTTCTCTGCATGGTTTTACTTCCAGCAATATTTCAAAGGGGTATTACAGCATTCAGAACCTATTACAGCATGCCAACTATGAGAGAAGTAATGCCTAATACCCAGCATGGGGGCTTTTTAATGGTAATACAAATATTATGCAGCATTTCCCTCCCCAAGCCAAGCCGTGCTTGCCTTCAATACAATCCTCCTACAAAAACAAACATGTACATCCTGGGTGTACAGGCTCTTGTTACAATGGGGACAAAGTAGAACTGTATTCACAGACAGATAACACAGACATTAATCCGACGATTGAAGGAACGGGATTTTGAACTGTGCAAATTCCAGTTCAAAGGAGGGATCCTTCTCAGTATAGATGTCTTTGTTATCAGCCCATGTTTAGCTAATAAATGGTTTATTAAAAATGATACGGCTGTGAGTGGCTTACATACATATTACTGGGTTTGGAGTGGTCCAAAATTAAGGCTTACTGCGCTAGAAGATCTGTTAGGAGATGTTTGTGTTCACTGCATGGGGAAGCAGCATGCAGAAAGATGGAGTTCTTCTAGAGGCAACGCTTTTTCAGCCTAGTTACGTTCCCAGGCTTTATTTTGGTCTCATATGATCAGTAGGCATCTTCACAGATGGCTGTGTTCTGAGAGGCCTGTGTTTTCTAGCGAGGGAAATGCCGCTGCGGTGTTGAGCACTCAGACTGGAGGTGAGGCCACTTGGTGTGAGGCACCTCACAGCTGGCAGGTGCTCCCAGCTGTGAGCCCAGCTCCCCTGCAAAAATGTGCACTGCAGAGTCCTGCTGCAGGAGAGAACAGGCTGACTACTTTAAAATATCTCATGGAGGAATAACTGTATTTTGCAGGCCAGCTTTTGTCTTCAGAAAGGCTAACCTGAGACATTTATCAGATGATAATCTCCACATAGCTAGATTTTCTAAAGGAAAAAAAAATAGAAAGAAAGAAAGCTTTAATTGAATTCCACCCATATATGGCCTGATGGCTAGAAAAGTCTCCAGCAGAGACTGGATAGGTGGGGTACAGAAACACATTGCCCATAGGCCTTTTTCTCATGCCCTGCTCCTTATGCAGGTGCAGAGTCCAGCAAAACCAGGCAAAGTTATGCTACACCATATTGATGCCTTCAGGGATTTCCAGGAAAAAGGTCAGCTAGGCCCTTCTGGCTTCGTTCTGGTAGTTAAAAACAGAATAAACACCTGACTTCTAGACTGTGGACACCACTCAGTCTGACTTTATCATCCCTTGGAGCTCTGCAACCTAATGTCTTAATAAAGTAGAATGATGTTGCTCTCTACTTCCTTCTTTTTTTTTAAGGAGTATTTTCACTTACATGAGAGAGCAACAAAATGCAACCTGATTCCTATGCTTCTATTTAATTACCAGCCCTTCTGTTTTCAAGCAGTTTTAAGGTAAGGATAATTATTATGAAAGGAGTTAGGAAGCAGGAAATAGTGCTTTTTTTTAGTTAGGAGACAAAAAAGTTCTCTGAAAGCCTTTCCAGGCCAGATGGCAAAACATACCTTAATGTTGCTCAGTTATAACAAGAAAAAAATAGTATGGCCCTAGATCTAATGGAAGTTCAGGGCAGTACTTGGCCCATGAGATGTCTGTGCTCCTGTCTGCTAGCCAGACAGAGAGCACCAGAGACAAAAGTCCTGTGTTTTGGGCATTGATTAAAGTCCAGCCTTGTCAGAGGTACTAAATTTATGTTACCTTTCAGCTGCTGCAAGACAATGCTCATAAGAAATAGTGTGCTTTAGTTTGGAATCCTTTTTGCAGTTGTACATTGTTCCTTCTACTTAGCAATCAGTTTTATCTCTGGAAAGAAGCACTTCCCATCAAATTTTTATTTTCTTTGTCATGGAGCTTTCCTCCCTTCTTAGCTTGGAGCCCTAGACAGAATGACACCTGGTGGTTCCTCTGCTGGTGGTTCCTTTGCCACTGGTAGGACACTGTCTGTAGCAGCTGTTGAATGCAAGACACTTGCTCCTTGCACCTCTGAGTAAAGCCAGAGCACATACTTAGAGCTGTAGTCAAACTGATATTGTTTGGTAATCACTGCTATGAGGGTTTCTTTGTAGATATGTTCTACTGTTTCTTGCTCTAGGCAAGGTACCACCCTGAGAACATCCAGTAGAAATGAATCCTGCTGCAAGATAGTTTTAGACTGAGCATTTGAGTAATTGGCCTAATAGCTAGGTGCTCTGTTTTTTCTTTGTGTATTTGCTGAACTGACAATTTAATCTCTCCCGACCTGTCAGCTCTTGACTGTAAAATCCTTCAATCTGTGCTCCTGGAGATCTCAGTCATCCCAACAACCAGTGCCACTGTTTTGATCATTTCAACCCTCTTTTATACATCTGTGGTGGGGGACAGATGAGAGACCAGCCTGAAGAATGAGTTTAAAGGGCTTTTCTATAGTCATCCTTCTATTTTATTACATTACCTGTGTTTGATTCTCTCATTTTAGGAAGGGAATAATACGGCATGAACCGTTATGCCCATTCTTAACCAAGTCACTGAAAACTCCTTCAGGAATATCAGGAAATTAAATTCTGAAGTTTCTATTTCATAGTGTCGTAGAATCACAGAATCATTTAGTTTGGAAGATGCCTCCAGGGTCAGCGACTCCAAACATTAACCCAGCACAGCTAAGTCCACCCCTAAATCATGCCTCCAGAGTTAAACACCTCTAAGGGTGGTGATTCAACCACTTCCTTGGGAAGCCTGTTCCAGTGCTTGATAGCTCTTGTGGTGAAGAAATTTTTCCTAATGTTCAATCTAAACCTCCCCTTAAGGCCATTTCCTCTTGTCCCATTGCTTGTCCTATTTGCAATTCTCACTCATCCCTTCTAAAATAACCCAGAAGCTTTTAGACCTCTCAACGAGCAGCATATCAAAGTGTTAAAACAACAGTGGTCTTAAAGCTCTTTCAAGCTCTTTCCTTACATATCCATCTTCTCTTTCCTTCTCCTTTTCTCCTAGCAAAAACCAAGGCTCTGTGAAAGAAAAAATCCCATGGGAAAGCTGCTGCAGGGATTATGACATCAAATTTAATGGAGTAGTCACTGCCACTTTTGAAGTAGGTCTGCACTACAGGTTTTTGTAAATCCTATAAGGGCCGAGGTCATTTGGGGCTGGATTGATTTTTGCCTAACTGCGCTTGTCTAACTCAAATTTGATGCCAAAGATTCAGCCACCTAGGGTCCTGCCTAATTCATAGCCTTCCTGGTGAGTCAGCCATCCTGCAGGTTGCCTTCCTTTTCTATTGATTGGGTAGCAAACAACCTGAGAAGAGGTTTGCCATTTTTAGAGAGTTAAGTTTAGAAGAGATGAATCATACCTCACTACTGTGGTGTATTCTTGCTGTCATGAGTCCTCTACAAGTTGAATCCCTGCATCCCTTAACTTACCCCTGTAACTTAAGTGGCTTTTATGAGGTTCCCTGCAGGAATCTCTCCTTGCTGTCAAAACTCAAGTGAGTGAGTCACGTCCAATGTTACCCACATTAGGCTAAATACAAATACATGCTTATGGAACGAGTAATACTTCATACCCAAAGCCCCCTATTTGAACATATTCCTATTGAGATTTTATTTATTATTTACAGTATCTTCAGCAAATCTCACAGTAGTTTGTAAATTACATTGGAGATTACTGCATGGGCATTCTAACCCAAACACTGTGATTTACAGAGAGTTTGGAACTCATTAGGGAAAAAAGAGCTAAATGGAACATGAGAACAAGCTCCACAACTAAGGAAAAGGAGCAGGAATTAATGTGAATCTTTGCAGCATTATCTGTGATAAAGCTGCAGAGATGTAGCACAGTTCTGTGTCACTTTTATGAGATTTTATTCATCAGCAGTGGAAGTAACAGCAGTGTTTTCAGAGACACACGAGAAATTCCAAAAGACCTTATTTTGAAGGAGCCCAAAGCAGCAAATTCAAACCAGTATAAGCTGTGGCAAAAAAAGACACACAGTGTCTGAGACCCATGGAGTTATAGATTTTTTTAGACTAGTTGTAAATGGGGAAGAGAAATTTGCACTATATATTTCTATTCTGTCTAATTTTCCACTTAAGGTACATTGTCAAACTCATCCTAGATTTATGATGTTTCTGTTGAAAACAAAGAAGCCACATGCAGAGAGACAGACACCCCCCACACCCAGAAATGCTCCCCGCAGCCACGGCGTGGGAGCTGCAGCCTACCAGCAGTTCCCTGGGGGGGCTTTAATGGGGATGTGCTGAGATTGATGCTGTATCTGCGGTACGTATCCGTTTGTGGAGAATCCATACATAATCAGGCCAGCAGGGACGTCAGAAAGCCAAAACCACCATGCAGCATCTCCATAACAATATCTAAGCCTGTGATGGTTGCTAATACAATTCTGCAGATAGAGAATCACAAGGGTTCAGGACCAGTGGGGAATCTGGGATAACTGGGAGTTAAAAATAAATTAATCTGTCAAACATGAGAGATTTAAACCAAATTTATGTGAGGAATACAAAGCTGAAAAGAGTCTGTTCAGTAACAGACAGATTTAGTCAAAGGTTGACATTCATCCTGGAAATAAAAAACCCTGGTAATATGCACTAGCCAGGCCAGCAACAATAATGCTGATGAAGCAAACAGATAAGAGAGTGAAAAAATCCAGGCTCTCTGGTGCTCAGTTGCCTCTTGTTGTCCTGATTCAGACCCTTCCCATCTCCTCGTCTCTATTTAATTAAAGCACGTAAATGGCAGTGCCTGTGAAGTACCAGCTTTGCATTCAGCAGCCATGTCTCTCAGACTAGCTGCTGAGTCAATCTGACGGATGAGGAGAGTGCTTTGGCTTTTGCAGTCATTTAGTTGCAGCCTCCATAGATCTGTGGTGTGATGCAGAAGTGATAGGATCTGTTCCTGTGCCAGGGCTTTGGAGGAGCAGCCTGTAACTGAGCACTCGCTGCTCCATGTGTGCCCATCCTCTGAGTAAACCCTTTACCATCCCTTGCAGTTTACAATCAGCTGTCTGCCTTTTTTTTTTTTTTTGAACTGCTTGTAACATTAACCCAGGTAAAGGAAACTTTTATATGGTGCTTTTTTCCTCTGTTTGGTTTTTTTTTTTGTGGTCAAATATAATTTGCAAACAATGCAGATTGCTGTATTCCAGGGAAAGGTAGTTATGGGAGAGGAGTAGGGGATTTGTGCATTGTTCTAAGAGGGAAAAGGAGGTCATAAGCAGTATCGCAGAAAAACAAATAACTGCAAATCTTTAGTTACTATTGGCAAAAAAGACTAGGAAACCAGCTCTGAACTGGGGAAGTACCATTCATGGGTTCATTGCATAAATAAATAATTTTTTTTTCTGAATGTATTCAGTAACATCAGTAACACTAGCCAGCTGCTGATGTCCAAGAAAAAGTGATACAGATAGAAACAAGCTCTGATCATTTTATTTTTCATGTAGAGCTGTCATGCATCAAAGAAGTTCATATTCACCAGTGAAGTCTCCTGACACCAGAGAGGGCAAATGAGCATTACATAGCAGATGGGTAAAATGAGACTTTAAAAGGCTGAACAGAAGTGTTCTCCCTGGAAATACAGCTCAGCAACCTCCTGCTCAGATAAGTACCCTCAGCTTCTTTCTCCATCCTCCCCTTTGTAGCCACAACACATCTGTGACAGTCACTTGTGTGAACATTCTCCTGGGGAACTGCAGCAGGACTGGAGCATCAGACATGGGATCATGCAGCAGTATGATGTCAAGCCTTCCACCTCTGGGAATTGATGCCTATGAGATGTCCATGGGAAGCAAAAGTAGCCAGAATTATCCTGCAAGAAATGCTGGGAATCCCACTGAACTATGTGTCGCACCAAACACACCACTACCTCATGCCTTAGCTGTTAGGATATTTTTATTCCAACTGAATGCAACCAGCTATAAACATTTAGGGTTGAAGTCTAAGATAACCTCTTCAGACAACTCCACTCTGGCAGTCACCCAGACGGGAGGCAGTAACTGGTAGTGGGCACATTTCACCACTGAATGAGCTCAGGATGTTGCAGGATTTTTAAAGGAAGCCAATTCTTTGCTCTCACAGCAGCCCTTTGAAAAATGACAGTAAGAATCAAGCCTCTTTCACAGAGAAACCCTCCAGTGCACTTGAAATTGAAATTTTGAAATGAACATCAGCAAAAACCATCTACCTGAAAAATGCTGTTTTACTTGATATGCACTAGAAATATGGAGAGGCCAATTTCATTGGCAGTAAGGTATGTTCTTTCCTCTGGCTTCTCAATCTTAGAAATAATTTCAGACCTTTAACTCAGTGTTAGAGAAAATATTTCGTTTTGTGCACAAACCTGACAGAGGGCCAAATTTTTTTTCTTATAAAATGCAGAAATTTCTGGAGTTACTCCAAGGATGCATTTAGTCCCTTCTGCTCAAAATTTAAGACCTGCTGTTTTTCTAACAGTGCAGGTAATTGCTACAGCTGGAGCAAGGCTGTATCTCATCATGTCCAACATCAGCCCCTCCTGCTATTCTCTCTTCCCTCAGCAGAAACACAGTGAATCCCTCAGAGCATGCCAAGGGATGGATCCAGTGCTAAATCCTCACCCAGTTGTAGCTGACTGGGGATATCTCTGCAACCTACAGCACATTCCACACTGGTTTCCCTGCAGCAAAGAAGGGTCAAGACCTCACCCATATGGTTGGCTTGAGGAAATCCTGCAGATTTCAAGGTGCCTGCAGGTATTCCCTCCCTTTCACTAGCCCTGAGTAGCAAAGACAAACCCTCCTGCAGTGGGGTCAGTTTGAGGGCTTTTTCTTCCACTTATCTGCCACTGAGACCCTGGTGTGGCTCCTGTCTCCCCATCACAGGTTGCTGATTTGGCCATAGGGTGAAAAGCAAGTAAAAGCAAAGAGACACCTTCCAATTATATCAAGGTAAAAGCCTCTGCCCTGGAGAACTTTGGACAGAAAGAAGGCACTAAGGAGATTATATTTGCTTGTTTTTACAGCTGGAGACCTGAAGCTCAGAGCTGAGATCTCCACAGTAATAATTTATGCAAGACCACTAGCTCACTCAGATCCATGGTGGGGTACAAGGCAGACCCCTCCACTGAGCCCAACTGCAGCGTCTCCATCACATGGGTGGTACAAGCCAAACCCCTCTGTCAAGTCCTGCTGTAGCTACACCTGTGTGTCTCTAAAGCCTTCTCAAATGGGAGAAAAATCATCATTTGTGCATGGAGATAGGATGCTTCTCAGCTTTCAGGCTTCCTAGCTGTAATAATTCCTGGAGAAACAGCTGTGAAAAGGGCAAGATCAAGAGGTGAATTGTCAGGCACTGTGCTAAGAAAAAATTGGCTGGCTTTCTCTTATGCCATTCTGCTGCTGTACAGATACACATGCTCACTCATAAACCCAAATGTCAACAGATTATATTTCTTTCCAAACAGGATCATCTATGAATATATATAACTCTGTCTTGAATGAGAAAAATCCATCAGTCTTTCTTCTCCCTGTAGGTACACACATACATATGCACAAGTCTGTGCAGAAATGCAGCTGCAGTGCAATACACTACAAACAAAATGAGAAAGTGTAATTACTAAGTCTAAAACAGGGTGGACTCAAGAGATGCATATCAGGAACTCCCCAAATTCCAGAACCTCCACAGCTGTATATATCCATTCCATAAATTTTCAGACTTATTGTTGCAAATCGTTTCAATTTGCCATCTTTCCCTTAAACTGATTTTAGATTAATCTCATTTCTTCTTATTAGATACATGTTTCCTGCAGAGTGTAAACCAATAATCTGCTTGTAAAGGTTACTGGCATAGGCTCATCAAAGTGGCAGGCAGAGAGTTGCAGTAAATGGCAATAACAGAGAGAGCCTGCTTGCTGGGCGGCAGCACCTCGGCGTTTTTCCTACCTCCCTGCTGTGGGACTGAAATCCATGAACTTCAAAGCTGCTTGTGTCTTTACAGTCATTATGGAGGTCTCTGTCAGCCAGCAGCAATTAATGACAACCGTAACTTTTAAAGAAGAGAAATGTCAGCTCCACCTGGAATTCCTGGAAAGAGAAAAGCCTGTGGACTTGTCTTCTGCAGCATGGCAACCTCCATTGCCACAACCAATACACCTTTTATAATTTTCATTTCTACCTATTATGCTTGTTTTCTCACTAGTATGTGTTGGAATACATGGATTTTGGTGTTTGAAGGATTTTTCCAATTGTTTCTCCTCCTAATGGTTGGCAGGGCAGCAGTGGCCCCTAACTGCACGCTGGGAAGCATTATTGTTCATTCTGCTTTGCCCCAGTTTCGAAAAGTCCTTGACTTCCACAGAAGAGTCGGGACTGTGCAAATAACAGGAGTCATTTTGATCATCCAAAAGATGAAGTCTGGCCTTGTCTTATTCATTTATCTTACATAAAAATATAAATACTTAAATGAACAGTTCATTATCAAGCTTCCTAAAATGCCTCAGCATTTTTTAATGAAGTGCAAGAGGAAAGATTTCCCAATAACACCATGCTTCAATTTTTCTAACAAAAAGCCCAAGCTAGAATATTGCCCTGTGTCTGTTTCCCAGTCACATGTGGGTATTTTTGCTGGAAAGGTATAGTGTTCAGCTATAAACTTTGGAATTTAACCTGTGAAAACATAGTATAGATCAGTAATTTCACACTGGTCTTCCAATACTATCTAATATTTTCAAGCACATGTTTTAAAATTCATGCAAAGACCTTGCAAGTAATTTTGCATGTGTCCTTCTTTCTGGAGGGCTCTGGAATGGACCTGTGAAACAAAGCCCTGATTTTGTATTGATGAATCTGGAAATGAAGATGTGCTGAAGGGATATGAGGAAATCGGAGACACAATACAAATAACATCAAATACAGAATATGTGACCAATTCAAATGAAAATTTTCCCTTTTTTGAGAGCTCCAGTGTCCTGAATTAGTAAGAAGCAGCCTTTTTCCTGCTCTGAACTCTCTTAATGGCCATTTTAATGACTGCCTAGTCAAGTTTAAAGCCAGCTGTTTAATTACTAAATGCCAATATTTATGGAAGCCCAGCATATATAAGTGATTATGACACAATTCAATATTTATGGCGAGAAGATTTTTGGTAACTACCAACACTGAGTAATCACAGCACTCTCTGTATTGCCACTAATTTCAGAGGACAATGAGCAGGATTTCCTTTAAATTTAAAATCCAGAGACTGTTCACCCTTTACCCTCTCAGTGACTTTAGACCCAGCATGTAGTAGCAGCAAGAAAGAACTATGATTTCTTATCCCTGTTGAATTGATGGAGTGAGAGATATTTTTAAGGTGCTGTGACTAATTTGCAAGTGGTGGGGAACCTGATGAGATGAGCAGCAGGAAGACAGTGCTCAGTGCCCTGGCTTTTGCACAATAGCTCAGTGATTGGAACACTTGGAGAGTGGGGAGAAGAGGTGGTCAGAGTATCAAATTCCCTTTGCCTCTTAAAATCTTGCTTTTCTTGCTAGTAAACTGCAAAGCCCCTCAGAAAATTGGTCAAAAGCAGAGGCACTTCTTGATTTTAGGTCCTGTGAGATGCAAAGGTCCTTGCTGAGTGCAAAATTGTTCTCCAAGACTTAGATGACTCAAATGCACCTATGCTCTGGTTTTGCTGGACTTTAGTCAGTAGGCATCAGATTCAAAAGCCTGTGAGCATGGTGCAGGACAGACATCATGGAGAGAGGGACTGCACTGGCTAAACTAACTTTGTTTCCATGTAGTAAGGGAAAAATTGCAAATCTGAACATTAAGGAAGCTGTTTCTGTCTACTGCTGATTTCTGTACTTCCATCTTTAGGTTGCAATTGTATTTACCACATAACTGCATCCAGGGGAGAACCTCAGGTTTATATTTTATTCAAGAGAAAATTCTCTACTGTTGCAATATTTTATAGTACTAGAAATGGTAGTAGAAATTATGTCAATAGCTCACACCATTTCCTGCAGAGCCTGTTTCCCTAAGACGTGTTGTAGAGCAATATTCATCCGAAGTAATGAAAAGTGTAAATTAAATGGAATAAAATTAAATTAAATTGAGGAAATATTCATTCTGTGTGGGAATGACCATACAGATAACTAATGCAGTTTAAATAATGTATCCTAAATATTTTCCTTTAGGTAACTTGATTACTGTTCCGGACCAGCCCCATGTAATAATCAGATGTTCTCTGCTGGAGTATTAACCAGGCTTTTGCCTTTAGGAGTCTGCTCTGAAGATGTGAAAAAAGATTTCACTGAATTCACCAGGCCTTGCATCAAAGATCCAGCTGGCAGGGCTGGCTGAAGGGAGAGCGAGTAGCAGGGGCGTGGCCTGCCTGGCTGTAACATCAACGTGTAACAACACGGAACATCCACGTGATGTCAGTGCAAAGGCTGGTCTGGTCCTGCTTCCTCTCTCCCTGCACATTATCGAGGGAAAGGAATATAAGAACAAAGAAGTGTGTGTTGGCTTCTGGGTCCGTGGAGGCGGGATGGTACAAAAGTACATCTCTGTGTACCCCCAAAGCAACAGGAGAATCCCTGGACTACTGGTCATAATTAGATTCTCCTGGTTAGTAGCCACAATGGACCACTCTTCCACGATATTTTTTTCTCCTCCCTAAACTTTTTATGCTAATTAATCTCCATGTGAAAAGGCCTTTTTTAAAAATCCATTATACTTCAGCTGCAGGTATATCTTGTATTCCTTGTCCTATCCTGGATTTCTGTCCCTAGGAGCACCAGTGGCTTCAGTACCTGAAATAATTAAATAATAGTAGCATAAATGAAGATTTTTTTACTGTCGTTTACTTGTGGAGGGTGAGAGGAGGCAAGCTGATGAAATGTCAATGATTAGTTGCCTAAAGAAAAGAAAGAAAGAAAAATGGAAAAATTTTTTGAGTAGAGCAACATAGTGAGCCAAGCAGAGTCAGGAACCCTGTGTTTCCACCAAGTATTTGATCATATCACTAGAACTCTTTTAGTTTGTTTCCAAATGTGTGAAACAGAACTGTGTAGCATAAATGACAACATGAGCTATTATGGTTATAATCTATACATTATTTTGAAGGTTTTGATTACAGTATAAAAGCCAAACACGTGGGGTTTCTTTGTCCTTACCATAAATAGCTTGCTTGCATTGGCACCATCCTTACTTAAATGGGTTAAATTACTATTCATATTTACATATATGTACATTAAAAAACTGTTCTTATTGAATGCACTCTCATGTAAGGCTGAATAATAACAACCTTGGATCCACAATTTTATCTCTATGATTATCTCTCCACTTCTCCCCTCAACCAAAAATCCTCAGCTCTTACTCATGATCCATTTTGGTTCCTAATCTCCATGTTTCAAGGAATTCCAAAGCCTTAATGTGCATAGTTCACAACTTAATTTACTAAGCAGATTCAAGTCTCTTCACTACTCCTGAGTATATATACTGTTTTTTGAGCTTTGGTAGTTTACTCAAAAGCATCATCTTTCCTTATTTCATTGTAATTGTTTTTTTTTAATTGGGGTTATGGAAATGTTGAGGTGTTACTGAGCATGCAGATCATTATTATGGCAAAAAACAGACAGGAGAAAGTCGTAGTCTAGACAGACTACTCAGACAACCTGGGTCTCCTTATTCCCACCCACTGCCATTTCTATCTTAGCCTCGTCTTAGAAATATATTGTTATATAGCTACTGTTTCTGGGCATTGCAAAGACAAAGGCAATGCAAGTCTTGACACTGCCTGTGCCGTGCCTGTACGAGTGAGGTGCAAAGTCAGCAAGAGAGCAGTAGAAGTACGGCCCGGAGGCTTCATTAATGGGTTACTGGCACCGTAGGAAGACTACTTTAGTTCTTTACTGCTGACATGACAAGACACTCCCTCAAGAGGGATCCTGGATAGAAAGAAAAGAAGCATTATTGGCCCGAAATCTAAACTGCCCAGCCACATACCCTGGTATGTTCCTGCTGTCAGCTTCCTTCGAGGTTTTGTGAAGTTAGCTAACATTTATCATTTATAATAAGTCTTTCAGTAAACTCTGTGCGTGAAATGAACTAAAAGGATATGCCAAGTCATTGTACCCTCCTCATGTGTGGATGCGGCCATTTGGCAGCCTCTGTTCTGTATCAGAAATACCATGTCTGAGACAAGGATACAGGTGCTTGCCAGCCCCCTTCCTAGGGATTTGTATTCAAAGGGGGCACTTGTGAGTTAAACGATGGAATGAAGATGGATCAAATAGACAAAATACAGTCAGTATGTTCAGAAATAAAACCAATGCAAAAGCACCTGTCTCCTTACCTTTGTATCCATGTCCCTTTGTCACAAAAGGGCATACATTTTAAGGAAACTTTAAACTTGCATGGATTTAGCCCTTCAAAAAGATGACTCCATACCCCAAAGGATGAGAGGGAGATCGTTTGAAGAACCTATTAAACTCTTTTCATTATTCATTGGATGTCTAGAGAAACATTTCGACTGGTGTAATTCTATATACCCAACAGGCTGGTGCCAGAGTTTCCATTAAACGAGTGCAAGGACTACCTGAGCTGCCTGCACAGGGACAGTCACAGCCCTGTATTAACCCTTACTGATCTATGCACAAGTGAGAAAAGAGAAAACAATGCATGGAGGAGCCTTAGCCTTTCAGTCTGTCTGCTCAGGATAGCCTAAAACTTTCATTTACTCCAATTGCAGCTGAAGACACTCAGGAAATAAAGCCAAAGTTGTTAATTTGAGGAGAGGATTTCTGCTACTATTTTGATACTAGACAGGGTACTATCCCTGAGTCCCCTTTTCTGGACTTGGAGGAGGAAGGTGCAATTCTGCTGTGGTAATATAAAGAGTCTGGAATTGCACAGACAATAATGAAGAAAGGCTCACTTTTGCTATATATTTAACTCTCTGCCAGTTGAAGCAGTTTCCTTGTCAGCTTCAGTGTTGACTCCGGCCAGGTGCTCCAGCCCTGGCCTGCTACATCACTCCCACTCATACCCACTGCCTCAGAAAGCCTTTCAAGTTTCCATCAGCACTCACCACCTTCTCCTCATCCTCAGTTAAAACAAAAATCAGGACTGAGGCAACATGATGATTTATACAGTCACTGATTAACTGATTCATCCCAGATGGGCTCTGAACTCGCCCCACAGTGACCCCACAGAAGCCCATTGCACATGCACATACAATGAAGAAATGAAATGACAATTTGAAATTCAGAGGCAGCATTCTCATTCTCTGAGGCTACCTCTGTTCCAGAGAAGCATGGCTTCTGCTTAAAACACAGTTTTGTATGTATTCAGGGTCACTCTCATTAAGCCTGTTCATCCCCTAAAGTAATTTTTATTTACCTGTTCTGGCCCTTTTGCAACACTGTCATCACAACTGCTTTTTGGTTTATGAAAACACAAGGAAAAGGAATTTGTGCATATAAAAATAAACCTTTCAACTGAGTTTTGCCTTGAAAGCAGAGAACTTTCCTCATTTTACTGTAAGTAAGATCAGGGCAGTGCTGCAGTCTCCTTGCCTTCATTTCTTTTGGCCTTTTTAATATCTGTTCTATTATTCTGTTCACTTTCTTACAGAAAAATACCTGTTTTAAAGGCACAAACAGTATGTGTGGGTATATATCTTGAAGGAAGCCAGCCAATACCCAGGTCCTATTCATCCTGCTTAAACCCTGAAATCCCAGCAGTCCAAATGCTTTTCTTCCAAAAGAGTGGGGTGAAGTCTCTTGGACTGCCATGGAAACAGGCTGGGAAGTGTTGTCAAAAGGAATAAAAATTCAATTGTACAAATAATCTGCAGTTAATGTGAATATTGCTCATTGCCAAGGTATAAATGTCATTCTTCGTAAGAAAAAAGTTTCCAGCAGATGTTCCTATAATCCTATTTACTGGTTCTATACTATTTCCCCCGGTTGCATGACATGACTTTTCAGTGTTGTTTATATGTTGAAAAAAACTTTAATGAATGAAATTTAAGAAATAATTCATCGCAGGCAGAGGAATGGAATAGATGACCTAAACAATTTCCAATTTCTACTCTTTTATTGTAATACTAAAAATGCTCATAACTAGAAGGCAAAAGAACAATTATTCTAGTGTAAAAACATCCATGTTATTTTTTAGAAAAGTAAAACCAATTTGGTAAAAAGTCATGCCCCACAATTAATACTTGTACAAGAACTGTGCATCAGCCAGGCTTGGCAAATAGCTCTGTGTGTGGGAAGTTGTGCTGGACTGTGCCCTGGCTTCAGTACGCTACATTTCTCGGGGCATTTACTGTATCATTTCCTGAAATATTATACTAACCACTAATTTTTTCTTTCTTGCTTACTGAACACAAATTAAATTCACAAGAAGTGCAGCTTCTCATATTCACAGGGTTGTACCTTCTCTCCTTTCTCTCTTCCAATCTGGAGATTGTTTGATTGTAAATTTTGAAAATCTCTTCCTGGAAAATCATCCTCACAATGAAGAGAGAGGAGAGAAAGAAGTAATGAAATTATTTGTCTTTACTAAAAGAAGGCAAAGTGCAGCATATAACATTTTAACCCTAGATGTGGTAGAAGCCCTCATGAGTAAGTATTGTGAAAGGAACTTCATTATTTTGGGGGTCCCAACATAAAAAGGACA
>VWZW01000842.1:193439-212282 GCA_013397115.1 Edolisoma coerulescens | reverse complement strand
AGTGTCCCGGGATAAAGGGATAAAGGGCAGTGTCCCGGGATAAAGGGAAGTGCCGCGGGATAAAGGGATAAAGGGCAGTGTCCCGGGATAAAGGGAAGTGTCCCGGGATAAAGGAATAAAGGGCAGTGTCCCGGGATAAAGGGATAAAGGGCAGTGTCCCGGGATAAAGGGAAGTGTCCCGGGATAAAGGGATAAAGGGCAGTGTCCCGGGATAAAGGGAAGTGTCCCGGGATAAAGAATAAAGGGCAGTGTCCCGGGTCCAAGGGCAGGGACACGGGACAGAGGGCAGTGTCCCGGTGCTGAGAGCAGGGACTTGGGATGAAGGGCAGTGTCCTGGGGCCAAGAGCAGGGACATCGGATAAAGGGAAGTGTCGCAGTGCTGGCAGCAGGGACAAGGCTCAAGTTCCCTGGGAAGTGCCGGGGCATTCCACACCTCCGTGCTGTGGGACACACCAAGTGCAGCTCAGGCCTTTGGCATTTTTAGGTTCTTCAGGTTTGCTCTTTCAGGGGGAGAGGGCAGCCCGGACAGCTGTTCAGAAAAGCCACTTTTAAATGCTGGAGTTGGGAACGCCGCAGGCTCTCTGCAGTGCCCCAGCTCAGAGCAGCCTGTGGTGGCCCCGCTGCCCCTGGGCTCCGCCTGCCCTGGGGTTTGCTGGGGCAGAGCAGAGGGGGTACCTGGGGCCGCCTTGGGCCCTTCCCACCTGGGATGCTCTGGTTTGTAGGAGCATTGAGGCCTGGCCTTGAGCTCCTGAGGCTGCCACAAGTGCTCCCGGGGCCATTTGCAGCCCAGCTGTTTCTGGCTTTCTGGAAAACCTTCCTGGGTTATGTTTTCTGGTTGAGTTTGCCTGAGGAGCTCTGCCTTGCTTTGTTCTGGTGACTTCACCCAGAGCACTGGCTTTCATGGGGAGGTTCTTTTTTAATGAGGAATTCAAGAATTGCAGAGATTTCTGGTTGATTGTGGCACTGATGAAGGGGTTAACTGGGTGAATTAAGAGAGTCCTGAGGGGAAGCAGGTGGGGCAGCTCCTCACTGGGGATAAGTGGAAGGAAATGCTGTTTTTCCCTTTTCCTTTAGGTCAGGCAGGAACAAAGTCAGGAAGGTGAGAGAGGTCAGCAAAGATCCGTGTGTGTTTATTGCTCATAAAAGGGTTTTTCTGGTATTGTTTCCTTTTCCTTTTTTGTGATGCAGACTTAAAGAGTGTCTTTGCTGTTTTGTTTTCTGTCATGTTTTCTCTATGGACAAGATTCAGCCTAAATCCTCCACTGTGATCTGATCAGACTCTTATTCATTTCCTGGTGGGACTTGATGACTCGTGGTACACTAAGATTGTGAAATGGGAAGATTTCAATGGGAAAGATATCACCTTGGTGATGCCTTTCATTCCAGAAAGTTTGTGAAGTAAAACCAACAGAGTTTTATTTCCTACTCTCTCAAACTTGAAACATTTATTAAAAAAAAAAAGAGAAAAAAAAAGGAGAATAGGTTAGAGAAGGTAGTGATTATTTATTTTTGTCCTAACCCCATCTGAAATACTATAAAAATAAGTATAACTACAATTTCTAGCCAAATAAGAGAGTATATCACCATATTTACTGCCACCAGAGCATTTCCCCTGCGTGTGACCTATCCCTGGGAGGGAAAACATGTAAAATAAATGTATAGAGGTGAATCTGCACCCCAAACCCTGTGCTCCAAAAACCAGTGAGGCTGTGCAGGCTTTCCACTCCCGGCAGTCCTGGCAGGGTGACAATCCCTGTGCAGGGCAGGTGTCACTGCCAGGCTGGCTGGGCCCTCCTGGCGCTGCTCCAGCCCTTGGTGCTGAAAGAAGCACAGGGAAGAACGCACTGACTGAAGAACAAGAGCTCAGAAAGGATTATTTGATTTTCCTTTGATAACCAGTCCTGTTTTCGCTGGGTTTGCTGTCGCATTCTTCTGTACAGCGTGTGGGTAGCACTGGACTGCAATAGGATAATAAATCACAGAATTGTTCTTTCTTTATCTGACTGGTGTAAGTTTGCCTTGATAAGGGGACCTTATCTCACCTGCCCTACCTGGGATGTGCCACTGTGTGCCAGGTGTTCACATTCAAAGAGCTTTTCTCTGCTGCTTTGGTACAACACAGCAAGGATTCTCATCACAATCCATTGTTTCATAAAAAGTTCTAGTGGGGTGGGACTAAAAAAACCTTTATTAAATGGCATGAACTTCTGGATCTGAATGTAATAAAATAATAATTTATGATATATTTTTGGGGATAAGAGATTAAAGTGCATATTAATTAAATGAATAATGAAAACCTTTGTGAGATTCCATGCTACAAGTCGCAAGTCACTGTTTAATCAAATTCTTTCTATGGAAAAATGCATTTCATTATAACATAATTAGCACATCTATTGTGTTTTTAATACAACTTGTGCTAAAGTGGCGTTTGCTCATGGCAATTAGCAGTGAAAGAATTGAACTTCTTTGCTTTATTCCAGGCTTTGTAAATTATAAGTGCCATATCTGGGGAAAACGGATGTGATTTTTTTTAAAGTGCTAGAACAGTCTTGGGAATATATTGGGGTAGCAAAAAGAGATGGTGAGAAGCTGTGCTAGCTAAAGCTGCAAGCTTAGGGGTAATTTTATTTTCTGGCCCAGCTGTGTTGTGTTGGGTATGTGCTGTCTCAGTGCTGAGGGAGCTGGAGGGTTTTGTGCTCCGCAGCGATGCTGCTGCGTGTCTGGGGGGGCAGGCTGGGGAGGGAGGGGGGCAGGGCTGGGCTGGGTGTGGGTCTCAGCCTCCTTTCCCGTTTGGGTCCCATTTCCAGACCCCTGGCACTGGGGCTGCCCTGCTCCGGGGCTGTGCTGAGCCAGGGCTGGGGCTCTCTCTGCTCCAGCTGAGAGGCAGGAAAAGAGGGCAGGAGCTCAGGGCTGGCTCAGAGTCACCCTGGTGCCTGGCTGCTGAAATCCCAAACATCTGCTGGGCCAAACATCTAATCCCAAACATCCATCTGGGTGGATCCTGCAGCACTGCAGAGTTCCCCAGGGGGTTCAGCCTTCCCAGCTGCACTGCTGGGGCTTTTCTCTCCCTTACCCGCGGGCTTTACCAACAGCTGTGCAAGCAGAGGGAAAAAACTGCTTTTACAGAGAGTTCTTTGGTGAATTGATGCCTAGTCTGGGTTCACTTAGAGTGTTTTTATGGTTGAGGTCACAGTGGCACAAAGCCTGATATTGTCTTCTGAGTGGAACTCATTAATGCACAGAAAATCCAAACTTGAGACTGGCTTTTATGTAGTAAAAAACAACATAATACAGTACAGGAATATAAAAAGGAACTGTCCAGTGCAAACATCATATACATTGGAAATGGATACAGTGTTCCTTAAAATAACTTTAAAAAATCAGGCTTTAAAACAGCAATTCCAGGTAATACAATCTGGCTGATACCTACCAAAGTACTTGACTTACTGCACTAAATAATTTCTTAACTAACATTACCTGCTGATAGCCAATACGACAAGTACTGACAAAATCCTACAACTGTAAGTATTATTAGTTAGCATTTTTTATAATACACAAACATGTGGAACCCCTATAGAACATACTGTTGGATGGATTAAGCAAAAGGGAATGAACACATTCAAAACAAAACCAAGGCTGTCATCCCAAAATGTACTTTCTAAAAATAAAGCATGGGATCCAAAGCTGGTTTGACAATGGACAGAATTCTCCTCAGTTTTCCTTTAGTTCCTATTTGAAAATGTGAGTGATTACGTTGTTGATGTTGCATTAGTGTCCAGCCAAGTACTGCATTGGACAACTTTTTACAGCAGTGAGGAGTAATGTGAGACCATTATTGTGCATTGCTATTTCCTGCCAAGAAGACATTTTGGGGGAAAGGAGTGTGAATTAGAGATGACGTGAACAAGTAAAAAGCAACTTTGTGAGGTTCCACTCTACTGGTTTAAGAGAGAAAAAAAAAAAGATTTAGTATTATTTGGTTAGCTACCAGATTTAAATAATCAAATCAACTAAACTAATACATAGAGCTCCAGCACAGATCCTGCACAGTGGAGGATCTGTGTAGTAGGGCTCTGTTCCTGTTGGAGGCAACAGGACTCTGCACTGCTGCAAGCCAGAGACAGGCCATGGTCCTAAGGGACCCACTTTTCCCAAAATGTGTTTGGCTGGACAACTTCCCACGGGGGAAGTTTCACTCTGGTCATTCTGTGGCTCTTCACCAGGTGGGAAACTGAACACTGTCCCTTACCAGGGACGTGGTGGCTGCAGCTCCAAACTTGCCTTACCTTTGTGGTGCTGTTATGCAGCCGAGTGTGTGGGTGTGTAGCAATCTGATTTGGGAGTCTACAGTATTTTCCTAGGTGGAAAATACTCCTTTTACAGTACCTGCTAAGAAAAAAAGCACAACAGTTTCACAGTAATGAGGCCCTTCATTGTTTTGTCCCTGAAAAAATGCTATTGCTTTAATAATGCTGAATAAAGCCCCTATTCAACCTCTTTAGAAATCTAGAGAGACCTGTGTTTCCATCTAGAGAGATTTACAGTGTTGGAGCCTTAACATTCCCCTGATCTCCACATTTCCTGCCCTGCAGGATATGTTCCATTGAGTAACACTGAGATCCTATTTACAGAGAGAAAAAACAATTTTGCTGCTAGCTAGAGCAAATTCTAGCATGCCAGAAATGTGCCTGAAATCATCATCAGGCCGTTAAAAATGATAGATGAAACCAGATTGTGTGTCTAAAAATCCTGTCTAATTTTATCTTGAGTAACTCATAGATGTAGTAGAAGGCTATAAAGCAAAAATAATTAATAGAATGGAAAGAAGGAAAAAATCATGCTTCTTTTTGAAAGTGATGGAATAATTTCTAATATTAAGTGATAGACCATATGTTCCTCCTCTCCTCTACTGGCTAAGCATAACTGTGGAATATCAATAAAGATGTTGCAAGAGGGGCAGGCAAAGCAGCCAGCTGGAGATCCAGGGGGGTTAAAACATCCCTTCCCAATGCCACTCTCCCAGTGGAGGGTGACCTTGGATCGAGTGGATGGAAACAGCACAGGAGGAGAGGAATGAAGGAGAAAATGGGGACAAAACCAGGGGAAGTGGGGAAGACAGGGAGAGGAAGTGTGTCCTGGAAGACTTGAGCAGGTCCATGAGCAGCAATTTTGGGGAAAAAAATGAATGTTAGCAAGGACGGTAGTGCTGGGGGAAGTTAATGTAGGGGATCTCTGTGTGTCTTTTTAACCCTACTGCAGGTTTTTCCATGCCTGTTTGAAATCCTGCTACAGCTTGAGGGAAGAGCTGTGAGTTCCTCTTTGGCCACTGGCAGTCTCCTGTGTCTATCTGCAGCGGGGGGGAGAAAATTCCCGGCTGGTTTGAACTTAATACACAAAATCTTCACTTGGTTCTGATCCATAGAGCTCAGCTAGCATCTTGAACCTGGGTCCCCAGTCATTGAGAAAGTCATAATCAATGTCTGAGTCCGAGGAGCCCGAGCCCAGAGAGCTGAGGGACTCCGCGATGGACTCGGCGCCTTCGTAGCCGTAGATGTGCAGAGTGTCGTAGGGCAGCAGATCCCTGTCGTTGTCAGCCTCATCCTTCTTCACCTCGATCATCATCTCCATGCCCCCAGCTCCAGGGGCGATGTTTGCAGGAGGCTTCTGGACCTGTGCGTACGGGGAGGGAGCGGCTTCCGCCTTCAGGCCGTTCTTGCGGACGGAGTTGAGCACGGACACGTCGTAGCTGGTGGTGTCCATCTCACCCCCTCCCTCCTCGTCGTAGGTGACCAGCTGCTCGTGGATCTCTGCCACGTTCCTCCCGAGGCCGCTCAGATCCTTCTTGTGCCTCTTTCTTAGCAGGATTAGCAATGCAATTACTGCAAAGGAAACTTAGGTGAGCGCATGTGAGTAGAGAAGTAAGGCACTAAACCAAATTGAATTTAAAATATGTGAACAAAGTCTGAAGTGGTTTATTTTTCTCGAGTGTTTTTTAACATATATTTACCAAAAAATAGTAAAAATTTCTATTTAACCTTAGGATTGGTTACTGAACCTTGAAGGAGTTCAGTCTGGACAGGAATTGTCCACCTGGCTCTTGAGCTGGAATCACAAGTACAAATGCATGTGTCACAAGGTCATTGAATCAACGACTGCCTTGAACTGTGATGCCAAGCATCAGATGCTGCTTATGTGGTACTTGCAAAGCAGGCCAGTTCTCAGGCAAGAAAAGAGTGCTGAGCCCTGTCTGATAGATTTCAAATACAGCAAACAGGTACTGGCCTGCTGATTTGTTACAGATGTATTTATGTTCACTGTACTGCTTAAAGGGCTTCCAGACCGGTTCTGCCATAGGAAACAGGAATCCTGTTGTTATTGCCCCAGCCCAAATTTGCAGTTTTACAGCTGTGTGTGGGGCTGGTACCAGTAAATCAAGTGTATTATACATGTGTGCAATAACCTCTCCAGTGACCCAGCCTGTCCAGAGGAGTGAGAAGCTGTGCTAACAGGCCAGAGAGGAAGAGCAGCTGAGATGAATCAAACAGGTACAGCGTTTCTGGCTTTGTGACCATTTCATAGCCACAAAGCCTTTGTAGATCTCAGCTAAAGAAAGATCAAAACAATCCTCACACTGTAGTGCAGAGAACATTCCGAAAGTCAGATACTCACCAATGATTGTGAAGATGCAGATAAAAATTGCCACCAGTGCTTGTACGCTGACGCCCACCTGCTTTGGCCTCTCCTCACAGAAAGTGAAGTTGCCTTTCTCGTTGCACTTGCAGACACTGATGACGAGAGTGTTTGTGCTGGTGAGGTCGGGGTCGCCGTTGTCTGAGATGAGGACAGGCAGGTAGTGGAATTTGGCAAGTTCCCGATTAAACTGCCCGTATTTGACAGTGATATTAGCGGTGTTATCTGGAAGAAGTAGTGACACCCCATTAAGTGATAATCTCTGCCAGAGTCTCCTCACAGATTTCCCATCAGCTCGTGCCTCTTCCCCTCAGACAGTGCCAGCCTTTTGGGAGCCCAGTGAAACTTCAATGGCAACAAACACCTTTTTTTTTCAGTATGTTAAGCCTTTAAAAATAAAGAGTTATTTAGCTCAGCTTGACCAATCACAGGTCAGTGCTACAGCTTTTCTCCCCTGAGTCCCAGGGTCCTACTCTGAGCAGCTGAGGAAAGGCATTGCAGGGATACGCTACCGTAGTTCTCAATCAGGGAGAAGTTGCTGTCTTCTGTGGCCAGTAGGTATCTGAAGAAACCTCTGGGTGATGTCTCATCCTTGTCAACAGCTGAAATCCTGACGATCACCTACAGGGATGGAAGAGGTCCCAGTTTTCAGTGTACATTGCCTCCAGTGATAAAACATGTGGAGTATTTGAGCTGGGCTGTGTGTCCTGTGTAACCCTTCAGTAAAGGGCAGGACACAGATGTCTCAGGATGCTCCTCTTCAAGTCTTTTCAAGGCAAACACTTTGTGGGTCTTCAAAAAGACCAGTTTTGCCTCTTCAAATTCTGTGTAATGAAAGCACGAAAAAAGCCTCATGCCCAAAGACATATGGCTTGTGGAAATGTCTAAGGTGGTGTCTTCTCAAATGCTCAGCCTACTCTGAGGTATGTCTGTCATTCTTGGAATGCCATGGAGACTGCTATGCCTGAAGGACATCCTTGGGTTTTGAAATCCTCAACCTGATGTAGATTAGATGTGTAAAATATAAAAAATGTGTCTGATTATGTCCCAAAGGTATTTTTAAAATTAAACTGAAGGTGAAAGTAACACCTTGTGTGTTCTATCAGAGTCTAGGCAGTGACAAAGTATCCGGGTTCCAGCCAGGAAAGAGTTAATTTTTTTTTCAGTAGCTGGGAGGGGGCACAGAGGTTATTCTAGACCACCTCATATTGTTGCTGGGAGGGGAAAGGGGCTCTCTTCCTGGGAGAGGGGGTTCCTTCTGTTCGAGCAAGTGTGGCAGAGGGAGTGGTGGGATAATGCTGGTGCTGAGTCTGAGGGAGCACTTTGGGTGACGTGGCTGCTACTCTCTCTCTATTTTTGTTTTTTTTTGTTATTTATATTGTTGCTATTACTGTTCATTTTCTTATCTCATTGCTGTTTCCAGAAAATTGTTCTTATCTCAGCCCATGATCTTTACCTTTTGTGCCTCCAGTTCTCCTCTCCATCGTGCTGCAGTGGAAAAGGGGGGGAGCGAGTGGTGTGTGGCTTGGAGTTTCAGTGGGAACACTAAATTGGGGGGGAGTACCATTCCTAAACCACGACACAAAGTGTCTTAATTAAACAAATACTACAGTATGGGCTGAACACTTGTGTCTGAGGCCAAATAGGTACATCCAAAATACCAACAGTGTTTGTGCCAAGTGCTAACACAATTTGTGTGTGCAGATCCATGCACTCTATGACTACAAAATAATGTTCCATGCAGCAACGATTCTCTTACTAGCTTGAAATGGTTTCCATTTTAGTATCACATATGAGCATTTGTGTGATGGAACTGAGTTGCTGATTTTTGCTATGCAAAGCTTGACTGTCCTTCATGGCTCAGCTGTTAATACACAGACGTGAGAGCCTGGGGGAGAGCAGCAGTGCAGCCCATGTGTGCAAGGAGATAAAAGTCATCATTCCAACAGTGTAATATCCTTAAGAGATATTCCTGACCACTGATGGTTTGGAAATCAGTGAAATGATCAGGTGTTTTGGCATGAAAACTGAGACTCACTGTTATTAAAAGACATCTTTCACTTGAGCTTACAAGCAGTAATTCAGGTTTCAGGGAAAAACTCTCCCTGTCTCACCTTTCCTGGTGCAGCATTTTCACACACTCGGGGTTCCTCAGGAGAAACAAGTTCTGGAGCATTATCATTTTCATCATCAACTATTACGTGAACGTGGGCATGAGACTCTCTGTCGGAAAGACGGCCTGGAATGACAACAAGGGCCCAGCTCTCACCAGTCTGGAGTCCCCGTGCTGGCTGAGCTCCCCTTCCCACACTTCGTGCCCACTTCTGTGCCTCCCACATGATGAAGAATTTCTAGCTCCATCCTAAATTAAACTTTTTGTCCGAGATTTAGATATTTTCCTAAAATCTCTCCTAATGGTTAAATCATAAGGATCTTTGAGGAATAAAATGACAGTAGCTTATGGCTTCCTGATTTTTCCCACTGCATGGAGATGGATTGAGCATCGTTCTCTGGCATTAAAGCACCATGCACAGAACAGGCCATGTCTGTATTATTAAAAATCAAACCAAGTGGGGACTGGCCTGCCCCACTCCCTGGAGCTGAGCAAAGCCAGGGGCCAAATCTTAAAAAGATCTTTGACTTATTTGTAGGGATTTGTTTGATTTGGAAGATGATTATGCAAACCTTGAAGCACCCCCTTCATTCCTAGCTCAGGAGGAACAGCCTGTCAGGTTGTGCCTTTCATTTTTGATAAGCTGCAGCCCTGCTGGAAAGGTGGACCCAGATTTCTTTCCAACTGGGAAATGGATGGCACTTACCATCTTCAAGGATCTCCACAGCTGCTACAGTGATGTTGTATGAGGAGCTGAATTCTCTGTCCAGAGGCTTGGGAAGCTGAATAACTCCATTATTGGATACCCTGACGTAGTCTCCATTAGGACTAGCTCTACGCTGAATATATCTGTTTTTTGTTTAAAACAAGATATGTCAATGCAAGGCTGGTAATGCTGTGTTTCACTTCATTTCTTCTCAGAGGAAGGTCAGAGAGTTCTTGTGTGACAAATTACATTAATATCTTGACCAGGAGGGCTGAGAAGATTTCCCTAAAACTATGCAAGCTGTGAGAGTGAAATACATCTGTTGGAAGAGTTTCCAGATTATTGTACTTTGCTCCTTCAGAAGTCTATTTTCTTCTCTAAGCACAAGCTTGAGAGAGCTCTTACAATAAAAAATATAACAATAAATTATAACCATGTAAAAATATCCAGGATTATATATTTTCCCCTAAATAAGAAAATGTTTTATCAGTAAGTCCGTGTGGTAATTACATGGGTAAATGTAATTTATGTTCAGCTTTTGGTGAGCATATATATCCATGGCTGCAGTGCTGAAAAATCAAATTGGATTTGTTTTGTTTTGTTTGGCATGCAGATTCTGAAAAATAGGGCCAAAGTCTTGGTTCTTTGTCAAATTCTTGGCATCATCAATGAATTCTGCACTTTTAAATAGAATTACTAAAGCTGGTGTTGTCTCACCTGATTTTCCGTTTAGCTGCGTCGGGATCCTCTGCATGAACTGAGCCAAGTGTTTTTACTTCTGCATGATTTTCCCTCACTTTAAATTCATATGGGAGTTTAGTGAAGACAGGAGGCTCATCCACGTCGGTGACTTCGATGGTGACTGTGGAGATGCTCCGGGGGTTGCCGGGTTTGAAATGGCGCAGGTTAACGGTGGGGTCTGTTGCTTCAATGCCAAACCTGTATTCTGCCACTGTTTCAAAGTCCAGGGGCTAAAACAAAAGACAATTACAGATATTCTTCCATGGGTGATGTCTAAGCAAACTTTTGTGCAGATTTCAGATCTGTGTTCTATTTTATGTTTGGCAAAGTTACCAAATTGCATCTTGGCTGGACCCATGGGGGAGCATTTTCCAGCTGAACTTTTCTCTCATAGCGTGGCTCAAACTACCTCTGGTGTGGACCAGATCCATCTAGTAGTTTAAGTTCAGCAAGGAACTCTTGGGTTAAATAATTTTCTTCTTATAATGCTGCAACTACCAAACTTAGTTAGCTCATGTCCCCCAAAGGCTGGGGAAGAGATTCTCCTCCTGGCTGAGCTTTGTGTTCTGAAGGCATTCAAGGCAGATTGCAGATCTGCACTGAGTGGCAGCTGGGGCATTCAGTGATAAATTACATCCTCTTCCCTGTTTTCCCTCTTGCCTGAGATTATAAAAGGAATCACACAATGGGAGGAAGGCCAGGAGCTCGGGCAGTAAGAAATGCTCAAAGTAAGAAACTTTTGAAGTTTCCTTTGTTCTACCACCTGAGATTCTAAAAGCACTGAGATACACAGCAGTTATGGTGGCTCTTGTTTTTCTCTTTGAGTAGACATTGCAAGGGGAAATGATGGGACTTATCCAGCAGCTGACATTTTATCTCACATGGCTGCATATTTAAAATTATGACATGTGCACAGCCAAAATCACATTGCAAATCAGGGTGGTGAACTTTGCCCACTATGTGTTGAAGCAAGAGCTGGTTCCAAATCACTCAGGGAGTGTGTGTGGGGTCTGTGACTGCTCCTCCTCTGGGCAGGCACTGCATTCCCCAGGTCCTGGGAAGACCAGGGGAAGAGCTGCTGCAGGTGAAGGAGAGCTGCTCATACCCAGTGTGACCACAGCCAAGGATTTTACTGCCAGTCTTGAAATACTTGGTACTTTTTTTCCTGAAAGTTTTCTCTTCTTAATAACATTTCTAGTCTTCGCAGTTACAGAGAGACGTTTGGAAGGGAAAAACACATTCCTGTCAATCTGAGCATTACAGGAGCTGATTTATAGTCCTCTCTCCTCTTTTTTTTTTTTAACAGCAAGTCAATGAAATCAATGAAGGCTTGGTTTGGCAATGCTCTGCAGCAGTCCCTTGGTACAAATCAAGTGGGTTTGAGAATTTAAAAAAACCAGAAAAAAACCGTAATAAAGGCTTTGGAGAGTCTTAAAGACTTACAAGAAATTAGTGGGGAAGCTCTGAAAACACCCTGAGGAAGGTAAGGGAGCTGTGGCTCAGATTGGAGCAAATGCCAGATTGCAAAGAGACTTTTAGAAAACAGGTCGGGTGGACTCGTTCACATTTTCTACTTTGGTTTCACGTGGGCTGCAGAAGGGAAGGATTCTTTGACTTGGACAGTGGGTTCAACTCTTAAATCACTGCCTCTTTGAACCATCCAACCACTAGAAGTTTGAGAGGAGCCTGAACTGTGTAACCTGAATATCTGACACAGCCTCCACTGCACTCTGCAGTAATTCTGGAGTTTTTCAGGTCTAGAGGTTGAAAAGGACTAGAAATCACCAGCTCCTCTTCTCCCAGAGCTTGGAGAGCTGGTGTTCAGGATCAATATATTTCATACTGACTTTCATGCATTTCCTGCTGCTAGTCCTAAACCAAAAAACCACTGTGTTACACATGGAAAACCACAATAACCATCTTTGTTAGAGGGAAAAGTACCTTCTTTGGCCTAATGATTCCTTCATTTGTGTATGGATTTGCTACAATGTCAAAGGTGTCCCTGAACTCTCCTTGGATAAAGCTGTATCTTGTATTTCTGTGTTGTGGTTCATCAATGTCTTCTACTTTGACTCTGCCAACTTCTCCTCCTACTGAAATGTTTTCAGGAACTTTAAAGTGAAATGAGGCTGTTAAAAAAAAAGAAAAAGACATAAGGAGTGTGTACCTGGAAGTTAGAACTTAGTTTAAAATGTTCTTACTTGATAGATGCACAGAAAAATATTTCATTGAGAATTTAGCATTGCATATCTCTAAGACATATAAAAGTATAAACAAGACCCCAAATTGTCAAGATCTTTAGCAAAGTAATGAAATTAATACTGATTTTTGTTTTCTGCTCTAGATGTGCATCGCTCAGGAAAAGTGGCTGTGTCTCAAACACAGAAGAATATGAATATGTAAAGTTCTTTTGGCCGTTTTCAAGGGAAGTTGAGTTGTGCTGGACTGTGACCTAAACTCGTTGTGGTTGTGTGGGTGTGGTTCCTTGGTTTCCAAGAGGTCCAGAGCCCGTGTGACACTCACGGTGTTTGAACACTGGGAAGTTGTCGTTGATGTCGGACAGGGTGATGATCACTGTGGCTGTGCTGGAATCCCCAGAAAACCCCGGAGCATCTTTGGCTTGAACAACAATCTCATACGTTGATTTAGTCTCTCTGTCTAAATTAGGCTCTTTTGTATAAATCACACCTGTGAAAAAATAACACTGAATACAATTAGATTTTGTAGAACATCCAACATCTCTTTGATTTTGACAGCAGATTTTTATCTCATGCCACACATTCAGCTTTAAGTAGCAATTTTACAGTGGTGTTTTTCAAGAAATATTAGAAATTTTTCTGCATGATGGAACACTTAGGAAAATTTGTGCAGAATGTTTCTTTTAACAGATCTTTAACCTCTTTACCTGCATTCTTTGCTTTCGCAGACTAGTGTGGTTACAAGAGATACTGACATTGGTTTTAAAACTGGGAAAAATTTACGCTAGAAAGTTTAGGAAAGCAAATGATAATTGATTATTGAATGCTGCTTCAGAATTTGTGCATTCCCTTTTCCTGTTTGGTCACAGGAACAGTATCTATGCCGAACTGCAAACATGAACTCATCTTAGCTCCTGGTCAGTCTTTCCGTAAGTGGGAAGCAGTGACCTTTTATCTTCTCATTTTGTTCATGGCAGCTGATATCCTGATTTTATTAGTTCATTTCCAGATGCAGACAGAGGCATTGTGGAGTGTGAATGCAAAACCTTTCTAAATCATGTTTAAAATTATATTTTTGAATTATTCCTCTTTTCCAGAATGAAAAAGGCTTAAAACTGTGTTTTCTTCAAAGGGTAGGGTAAGGGCAAAGTGTAAGGACATTTGTGTCTCTGACTTACCAGAGTCATCAACGGTGAAATATTCACCTCCTCTGGTGACTTGGTAGGTCACCGTGGCATGACCTGACACTGTTGGGTCATCAGCATCCACAGCTGTCACTTTGGTGACTGAGGTTCCTAGAAAAAGATTTTCAAGCTGCATATTTAGTATAAATTCTGCTTTTTAAGCCCAGCCATGAAGGGAGATGAGTGAGGAAGGACGTACCTACTGGTGACATTTCTGGGACAGACCCATTGAACACCTTCTGTACAAACACGGGGGCATTGTCGTTGATGTCGTACACCTTGATGATGAATTTGGAGGGGCGTTCCAGTGACCTGTTGTTCGTTCTGTCAATGATGAGGGCTGTCAGCTCATACTCTGCCTTCTTCTCCCTGTCGAGCCTCTCGAAGGCGTAGACGTCCCCACTGGTCTCCTCCACCTTGAAAATGGTGTTGGCATATTCACCCTCTATGATGTACTTGGCGTTGTTGTTCCTCACGCTGGATGTGATCTGGAGGGAAAGTGTAATTCAGAGGGATAAGAGCAGGGTTTGGCAGCTGGATGCAGCAGTTTGTCCCAGAGGATTCACACAGTCAGGAATTCTTCATCCCACTGGGAACCAGGGTGGCCCTCAGGACTTTTGCTGTCAGCTGGGGCATCACTGAACAGCACCACAGCAGCATCTGGGGTTATAGGATGGCACTTGCATCCACACTGAAACTTGCTGGCTTATATAGAAAAAAAGCTTTTTTAAACCACATCTCATATTTCCTAAAGATATGAATTGTTCATGCAGTCAACACTTACAAATAATTAACTTCATTATGTCTGAAACAACGTGAGCCACCATTCAGTTAGAGTTACTCTTGTTTGCAACTTTCTGAACCCACCAGGGGTTTTTGCTCAGTTCCACAGGATTACAGGAGCAAATCTGTATTCACAGCTCCTGACGTTATTCAGCATTAGCCTCTCTTCCTTAGCATTTAGCAGAATTCCTGCCATAGCTCAGTCACATGCAATCTTTTAATAGGCAGTCTTCAAGCTCATGCTATGACAGGGAGGTTAAATTTCCACCCCATAGATTTTAAAATTTAAGGTTATATGCAATGAAAAAGGGATGGGATAAGAGGAATGAACAATAATCAGTTTTAAAATCTAATTTAATCCAATTCTAAATGCTTTTGCACACTACTTAATCTGCAGATAATGTGATGATGCTTCCGTTTCTATACCCTCACATACAGGGACACTGATAGATGGTTTAAACCACAATTTTCCATGCACTATTCTTATTTCAGCCAGCTAATTATCAAGGATTGCTGGGTTTGACCAAGTATTTCTAGCCTTTTGTGACCGATGTTATCATAAAGGTCACCTGTTGGGTATTCAGGATTTGATTTATCCTGTAGTTATCATTTACTGTTGAGCATTGTTTTAATTATGGTTTTCTCTTTTGAAATGTGTCATTAATATTTCCACCCCTCATTCCTTAATCATCCTTCTGGCTGCTGGGGCTGCTGGAGAGCAGTTCACAGCTCTGGAAATGTCACATGAGAAATGACCTTACCCGCGTCTCAAGGATGGGATAGTCTGTGCCTTCTTCCTCAATTTTTATGTACCTATTCAGTGTCAAAGGTATAAACTTCTTAGAATGCCTTTTCTGGTGCTGAGGACGAGCACACAAAGGAAAGCACCAAGGTGGTGCAAGATAAAATCCAAATGTGTCAGCACATTCCTGCAGCTGTCACTCAGCTCTGCCACGCTGCTGCTGGGGCTTTCTTTAAAGGGTTCATCAAGGGCTCAGTGCTGGAGATGCACCAAGCAGCCACTGCAGGAGCAATCAGGAGATTGTTGAAACGCCCCAGAGCTGTACAAAGGGAATTACTCTTATTTAGGACAGCTCCAGGAATAGAAGCTGCTCCTCAGTCTGGGGCTGAATTGGTCTGAAATGAAACAGAGATGCCCTGTGGTAGCTGAGAGGACCCTGTGGCCTCTTTGCTTTCTCTGTGGCGCTTTCTGGCAGCTGAGAGCAGCCAGCGAGGCCTGTTTGACTTTGCTGAGACAGCCCTGACAGATGTGAGTGCTGTACGGGGCAGGAAAACATTCAACTGCATTTATCTGCAAAGTGTCACAGTGCATCCCTTTGAAAGACTCGGCTGGGAGAACTTTGCCTGGGCGATATGAAGTTAATAATAGGCTTTTATGAGCACTGCCCTGAAGAAGATGAGTTTGCAAGCAGGTCAGTGCTTGTTAGTATTTTTGAGAATGATTTGCTTTTGCTTTGTGCAACAATATTTTCGATTGTGTAACAGTATTTCGAAACATAGCACTCATGTTTCGTGTCCAAGCTGAGAGATGTAAAACTGTGTGTTTTTTAATACATATGTTTTATTTGCTGATCTCTGAGGTTTCTGAAAGAATCTCGTGCTGCCAGAAGAATACTGACATGCATCGGGCACCAGCCTTCCTTCCTAACCACGCACCTGCAGGTAATGTGGCTGTTCTACATTGTGGGATATCCAGACCTGCCATTCCCTAAAATTTATTTGCATTCTTCAGAGCAATTAAAATCCCTTTGACACTGTTCTTCATTTACTCTTTGCCCACATTTTGAAGATTTTAACATGTTAATGTGTAGGTATTAAGTCCCATTTCTATTTCCTTTTCATCTCTCCTGCCTAGACTGCTAACAAATAATGCTTTTCAAGATCCTCATTTGCTATTTTTAGTCATTCATTGCTCACAGGCTGCTGCTTACCTTGCCAACGTGGTGTGGCAAAGGTGTATCAATCTCTTCCTTGATGTGCATTTGGTTCCATATCCAGTCTCTCTTCTGGCGCTTGTGGCTGACATCATTTGAACAAAGGTTTTGGGTTGATTTCTGACTTCCTCCGTCAGCAAATGCTGGAGCCAGGAACAATGAGAAAAGTAAAATAAGGTGGCTCATCTTCTTCTGTAGCCTGAAAAGTAATATAGAAATGCAAAAATATAAATAACAACAGAATCAGATTAAGCAGAAGGGGCACACGTAGAAGTGCAAATGGACATTCCTTCTCTAGGGAAGTTTGATCGCTTTGTTCCTTTTCATTTGCCTCAGCATCAAAATTTGATGTCTTCATCCTTCTATGAAACAGTTTTAGCTGGATGACAACTGTAAAAACCAACACAAAGCATTTCAACTAAATAACAAGTGAGCTTTGAATGCTGGTATGAAAGCCAGCATCCCCCTGGGTGACCGTCATTGCTCTGAGGAGCAGATTCAGAGCCGAGGTCCCCCTCGTGCACAGGGACAGGGCAGCCCCTGGCACCATGGCTGAGCTTGAGTTAACTCCACTTGAAATGAAATGTTCAGGCTTGACAAACCCAAATGCAGTGTTTTGACATGCCCCGACACAAAAAATGTAGTCAATATCTTCATATGGAAAATATTGATTTAGAATAAAATCTGGGTGGTTTTTTTTTTTTTTTTTGGTGGAAAAAGTGATTTGTGTGAAATTTTCAATCAATTCCAAGTACAATACAGAAAATTATCTTTCCTTAAGAGCTCATCTATTGATTCAACACCTTGTCTTCTGAAACTTTTGGAGACTCACATAAAGTTCCTTTATCCCCTGTTCTCAGGCTTTAACATCTGCAAAATGATAGTTTGTGAAATTATTTTCAGGTGAAACCATATTTTTGCATTATGTATTAATATTAGCAAACTTTAGGCTTGACTTTCATATCAGAGGAGTTATTTTAATGTATCAAAGTTGATGAATTTTCTTCCTAAATTTCCCGTTCCCAATATAAAGGATTGTCAGGGAACTTTAACACTCAAGTAATCAGACTTTAAATTGCACATAAATGACTTTCCATTAGCTTTTAGGAGCTGTCAGCATGCACATCAAAAATAAACCTGTTAATTGTGATGAGAAGTTGACATCACACAGGTTGCTAGATGCGAGATTAAATTAATATTTTCATCAGGAAGGTGCTGAGACGTTTCCAAAATTACTCTTTGGTAACCAAGCAATCAGTGTTGTCCCGTGGTGCAGCATCATTGTCAGTAAAAAAGATTTTATTTACCATGAAATTCTGCTTTCCTGTACTGTTCTCTCTCCCACATTGTTGTACATAAACTGAGGAACATTCCTCCTTTGTGGCTGTGCAGGAAGTGACCGAATAAGGTGGCTTTGAAGTTGCTTTTTAATAGATAAGCTTTGTTTGATACAGTTTTTGGATTCAAACAAAGCTTTCTGATTTAGCTAGTTTTTTCTATTGTATGCACTTAGCTTGACTCTGAATATTTTTAGAAAAATGAGTATGATTTAGTTGTTTTTCTATGCTTTATGTGTGATGATGAACATTTTACAACTGGAAACTGGAAGGCAGTGATATGATTCTGTTGTGATTGCATAAGTCTGACTTCTATCCATAAAACTACAAAACATGATAAGCAAAGGAAGCCAGTTGGACAATGCCACCCAGCACAGGCTGTGGTTCTGCCAAAGAACAGACTGGAGTGTTTAAAGTCCTTTTCTCTTGTTGCTGTGCTGAGTGGAGCTCTCCTGTAGTGCTGAGCTGCTGCTTGGAAGTTTTAAACCAGAAAGTGGTGACTGAATCTATTTAGATAAATGTGCATTTCAGCTGAAACTTCAGCTACCCCTTTCACTCAGCATGCCCATCTTTGTGTTTGCAGATTTTAAGGAGGCTTCAATTCCTTTAACTCCTCATTGATTGATTCCTTGTTAATTGTCCAAACTCCCTGGTGAGTGAAGGGCTCCTTTGGCAGTAGTTTGGAGGACCTTGGCTGCCCTCGGGCACTGCAGGTCAAACACAGACTGAGGTGGGAGAGCCTCTTGCAAAAACTGATTCCTGCTTCACCTTTGGCATCTTTCAACCTGCTCACTTTGGAAAATGACAGTGCACACTGGGGCTCCCTCTTCTCCAGGGACGTGGGAGGTGCCTTGCCCCGTGGGACAGGCTCTGAGGACACTTCCTCCATGGCACCATGTGGCAGCTGTTGAGCCTGTCACTGAATTGCTCACAGTGTTTAGGGGTGCCCTGCCCTGGCAGCACACACGGAGCTGTGTGCAGAGCAGTGGTGGGGTAAGGGCACTGTCCTGGTGGGAAGGCTGCGTGCCGGGGATGCCGCGTGCCGGGGATGGCATGGTCTGGGGATGCCGTGTTCTGGGGATGGCATGTTCTGGGGATTCCATGTTCTGGGGATTCCATGGTCTGGGGATTCCATG
>VWZW01000842.1:173498-193423 GCA_013397115.1 Edolisoma coerulescens | reverse complement strand
GTCTGGGGATTCCATGGTCTGGGGATGCCATGTTCTGGGGATTCCATGGTCTGGGGATGCTGCGTGCCGGGGATGCCGTGTTCTGGGGATGCCAGCTCTTGCCAAGCAGTACTAAATGCTCTCTCTTTTCTGGCCATGACAGTTCTCCTTCCCAGCAGTTCTCACTCGAAGTGCCAGAGGCAGCAGCAGAAGGGGTCATTCCCATGCCTGAGCAGGAGAATGCATTCCCATGGAGCCACAGGCGAGAACGCTTCTGAGGGATAACAGGGCATTATTAACAGGTAGGGATCAGCTTCTCCTTTCTTCCTGTAGGGATCAGCTTCTCCTTTCTTCCTGTGTCTGCTGGAGCAGCCAGGACTGAGGGGAGGGAATCAGGTGCATCCCTTCAAGCAATGACCCCCCCAGGCTTCCAGCACAGCTTGGGAATGCACGTGGGTCTCCTGGGTGCTGCCACGAGTCCCTGCCCTGCTCTGCCCTCACACAGCCTCCAGTTATCCCTCTGTCCCTGGCTGATCAGCCCAACAGTTCCAGCTTCTTTCAGCCTAACCAGGGACCATAAATGTTCTGGAAAGTTAGCAGGGAATGGTTTATTCAAGCAGCTGAGTTTCTTGCTTTGCTCTTAAATTTTCTTGCAGCAAATGATGGTTTTTCCCACCCATATTACTCATTTTATGTGTTGAATTATTTTAGCAAATAACTCTAGGTCTGCGGGGTACTACAGACAGTTAACTGAGAAATTCTGGTATTCAAAGTGATTTATGTGACACATGACTCACATAGTGCAGTTTCTTCTTCCAGGCTGGGAGTAATTATTAAAAAAATGTCGGGTGGAGATACAGACAATACTGTACTAATTAAAAGCTTGCATTTTACAAGTTGTTTTGGTAAGTAATCAACTGTAAAGGTGATGAACAGCTGATATAAATACAGTCTCCATGTAATGAAACCACATTGGATGAAATATTCTTGTGAACATTTATGGTTTGTTTTCTTTTTTTTCTGATATTTGCCTCTCACCTAGTTTGCTTCTCACTCTAAAAGTGTATATTAATGCTTATGCAAGGTTAGTTTAGTTGGCAAAGAAATTTGTTCTATGCTTGTATGTTAAACAAAGGTTAAACCAGGCTTCTGTACAGAGATTTTAGGAAATGAAGGACATTTGCCTCTGAAATGACGTGTTTTTCTGGTTGATCATACTAAAACCTTATGCTTATCTTTGAGAATTTTTCAGCATCCAAAAAACCCAAATTGTGGTAGAATGGTGATAATGAACATCCCGAGAGAGAAATTTGCTAAAAGTGGCTGTCATACACAAGAAAAGAAACACATTTTAAAGGGGTTGTGTCCATGTTGTGGAAATAATTTGCATAACTGATTGTGAGAAAGGCTGGAAATGAAAGATTATTTTTGTTTACTGGAATCTGAATGATGTAAATGAAAATGAAAAACCCCATACAAAAAAATTTAGTCTTTCTTGGAGTAGACAGCACTAAAAAATTATTTTTCATATGCAAAAAAATATTCTTTGATGCACTGTCTAAACACTTCCAAAATTGCTGTGCTCAGTGAAACCATGGCAGATACAGAGGGCAGAATCTGACCTGGTCTCAGGGAGCAGAATGACTCTGAACAGCCTGGCCATCTATTTTAACATTGATTTCTCATCTCTATGATGGTAAGACCAAAACTAAATGTGTGAATGCAGCGAGCCCTAAGAAACAGAAAGTTAACACACCAAACACAGGAGGGGGATAAATGATCTTTTTTCTTTGCAGTGCTGTAGCTTTGGTGAGCAGGCAGAACATTATGAAAGGAAAGTAGCCATAGCAATTCTTAATGCTGCCTTTCAGGGGCCATAAAGGGCCATGCAAACGTGCACTGCTAAAGCTCCTCGTGTCTCTGACAAGCCCTGCAGGCAGATAAAAAGCATTATCCCTTCCAAAAGGGGCGTTGGAAGCACAGAGGACTGAAATGTGTTTGTGGTGTCCTGACAGGGACCAGGGGCAGGAGTGACTGTGGTCTCAGGTTTTGCTGTCCCAGCTCCCTCGGCTCAGAACTGGTGCCCATGGCTGTGCCCAGCTCCCAGGGGAGCAGCAGGAGGGGTTCCCAGGGGTGTGACTGGGTCAGGGTTGGTGCCCATGGCCGTGCCCAGCTCCAGGGGAGCAGCAGGAGGGGTTCCCAGGGGTGTGGTTAGGTCAGGACTGGTGCCCATGGCTGTGCCCAGCTCCCATGGGAGCAGCAGGAGGGGTTCTCAGGGGTGTGGTTAGGTCAGGACTGGTGCCCATGGCTGTGCCCAGCTCCAGGGGAGCAGCAGGAGGGGTTCCCAGGGGTGTGACTGGGTCAGGGTTGGTGCCCATGGCCATGCCCCTCTCGCAGGAGGGGTTCCCAGGGGTGGCTGTTACCTCTCCCGTTCCCCTCCGTCCGTGGGCTCAGCCGTGGTCCTGCCGCGCTGCCGGGGCGGCCGAGGGACAGGAGCTGAGGGCACCCAGTGACAACGGGAACTGGGGAGGTCCTCAAACCTTAGTGACACTGAAAGCAGCTGGCTAAGGAAATCCTGCAAAGTTTGACTCAGATGAAACGTTTTTTTTTGCATTTTCAGATGTAATTTGTGTCGGGGCAGAACTCGGTGTTTCTCTGTGTCTGTCACATGTCCCCTCACAGAACAGGCCTTTCCTGGAACACTGTGCTGCTTGTTCCCTTCCAGATTGTTCAGCTGATTTCAATGGGCCTTGTTCCTGACTACCTGGGGTTGGATTTCTGATTGTCCTTGTGTCGATTTTATGCCTGTGAGAAGTGATTCCCACTGATGACTAAACAGTCTGGAGTGCAAATGCCAGCCTGGAACTGGTTCTAAAATGCCATTTTATATGCAGTGACAGTACCTTTAAGTAAATAGCCACTTTGATGACTGAACAATGCGGAGTGCAAATGCCTGCCTGAAAGCCGATTGGAAAATGACATTTTCTGCTTGAGATAGTACCTTTGAATGAACAGACACTTCAGCAATATCTTCAGTAAACTTGCTACTTTAAAAATATCAGTGTTGTGAGAGCACTCGTGGTGCTGCTGAGTTCTTGGTGTTGATGCTGCAGCAGTGTGTGAACACAGGTGAGGACATAATTCAGCAGTCCTGATTTTGGCTCCTCTTTTTTTTTTTTTTTTTTTCCAGGGAAAAAGAATTAATTCTAATCCGACATCCCTTTGTGATTTGAGCTTCAAGTTTCTGGTAGCTCTGGGGGAAATGTATTAATAGTTTTTTCTCCCTGTCTATTCAGCTCACCAGAAAGTTTCTCCTGGATGATGCAAAATACAACTTCATCTCATGGGTGGATGGACTCCTCAGCTAGGACAGATTTCTCTTCTGGGAATGAAGAAATTTGGCTATAAAGGCCCTGTAAATACTTGCTTTGTATACACTAAAGATTTACTGCCTTCATGGAAATCAGGCAGCCAAATTGGGCTCCCAGTCTTTCTGTTACCTCAGACACAGAACTGGGAAAAAATGGGGGAGGCAAGACCTGGTTTGGTGGCATTATTTTTCTTTTTTTTTTCTTTCTTTCTTTCTTCTTTTTTTTTTTCTCTTTCTTTTGAAAGAACAAAACCACTCTCCAAGTCAGTGAGTGACAACCTGGGCCCGAAAGATGGGTAAGTAGCAAAAATGAATCACCCAAAGGGCCTCCCAGAGATCCTGACAGCCCTGCTTGCATTGTCGTGAGTGCCCTGCTGGCTTCGAGTGCTGCAGTGGATCCTGAGAGAAGGCAGAGTGAGCTGGAAATCAGAAATGTGTGGTCCAAGAAGACTTTGGCTGTAAAGAAAAGGAGTGAGGAAGGAAGATCTCGTTTGTTCCTTGCTGATACATCTGATTGAGTTGAGAGAGTCCTGTCAGACAGTGAAGCACCAAGGCCCAAAATCTCAAAGGTGGAAGGATTTTTAACCTCTGCTGGTTTCTCTCAATTTTTAGTTAACCTTCTCTTAATGTGCATTTTCCAAAAACTTTCAAAAGCATATTTGCAGTCTGGAGGGTGCTGTCCATGCTCCTACCTGACTCTTGTCTGATAAAGAATGGATTTTTTACAAAACTACTGAATGTGTGTTGCTGGTGTAGGCCCAGATTCAATTTCCTGTTCACAAATACACATTTGTTTGGCCTTGATCTTGATTTCCCTTTACATTACACCTGCACAGCTCAGAATCAGCTCTGAATTTGGCTTCTGTTAGAATTCAAGAAAACCTCAAAGAATCTCTTGTCCTGTGAAGATTTGGAAGAGATGGGCTGATAGATTGGGCCTGGTTGTTCTGTGTTCTTTAGGTACCTGTAGCCTTTTGCTGGGTAGTGTTAGTTTAAGTGTGTCTGGGGATCTGAAACCCTTCTGTTTGTGGAAATGAATCCCTGCATGATCTCATTAAAGAAAACCTGGAGAATCTGTACAAAAGTGTGCAACTTCCACATTGGTTGAGAAAATCTAGGACTTCTTTTTCTGTGTCATGTCAAAAATCTTACCCAGGAAAATGAGCCACATGAGAGGGGCTGCTTCTCTGGGTCACGTGCACAAGCTTTGATTCCTATCCTCATTTTTAATCAAATAATTTTCCTGTCAATTTGTAGTAACCTGGTTTTTATCTGAGTTTCTTTCTTATAAATCTGGTAATTGAGAAGCAAATTAAATATATGTTAATGTTTCTGTTACTGGACTGTTCATGGACCTTAAGGAAGGACTATTTTTGGACTAGCTAAATTAATAACTCTTGAATGACTTCTGTTGTTGAAATGACAGTGCACTCTTGAACTGAGGGTTGTTTGCTGTGGATGACAGATGTGTTGGAGGTAAAACAATGCTTTGAAATCATTAAAATGAGCAGTGACAGTACAGACTTTCCTCTCATCAGATTGGTGATGCAGCTAATTGTTGTTTTAAGGGATGACTGTTTTTCTGTGACCATCCTGGTATGTCCAGCAAGAAATCCCCAGTCTTGGTAAATCTGCTGACCTTCTGCCCAGGAGAGAAACATGTGGAGATCCCTCAGAACCACACTCAGTCTGAGGTAAGTTAAAGGCTCTTCCTCATTTCCCACTCTCAGCGTGCAGATCATGTCTCGTGCCAGGTGCAGAATCCCTGGCTCTGCTCATTTCTCATGGTAATGTTAATTGTCACCACAGAAGCTGTAGAGACACTTGAGAGCTGATGAGAACCAGTTTGAAATGGGACAGATACAATGCACGAAGCACTGAAATGTTCTGGTGCTGCTTAAGGGTTCTCACTCTGGCCTTTCTCCTGTAGTCACACAATGCTTTACTTTCCCTGAAGTATTCCCAAAATGGATTAGAGTCCTTTAAAGAAGTGGTATTGTCCAGTCCTTCCATGCATAAAGCCTTTTACTTCATGTACAAATATGTCAGTACAAAATATGACAAGGGATAAAATGTGCTTAAGCATTTATACCTGTGTCTGGACAAACACAGCTGCTGAAATATTTTGAAGCTCATTTGTGATTAAATTATTAAACCAATTTTTGATGCTGTTTCACAGCAAATAAAATATCATAAACAGAAAATTTTGGCTTTCCCTTAGTTGTTGATAGCACAGATCCCATGGAGTTTAAGGTCACAAACTACTCTGCTGTAGCTCTTTACAGCTTCTGGTCCCTGGGAGCAGGTGTATGAGGGCTGAGTGAGGAGCAGGAGTATTCTGGTGTTTAGGGAATGTGCTCAAACCCACAGGCAGAGTTTGGGGGTTGGTACAAAATATTCTCACCTCATCATCACGGTGTCACACAGATTCTGTGCTCCCTTGGTTTGGAGCATTCCATTTGTTAAGATCAGAAACCCCACAGCACCTGTGACTGGTATGATTTATTTACTTGGAAGATGTTGCAGGGGTGAAACAAACAATCAAATGACAGAAAATTTGTTCTTGGCCGCATATCTTGTGATGACAGTTGCCAAATGCTGTTGAAGCCAGAGCCACTCTCAGGGGTTAACTTTGGGTTAAATGCAGCCCTTCTGCTCTGAAGTGAGCTGATAAGATGGGTGGGATAACCCTGCACGCACAGCTTGGAACGGCAGGCGTTTCCCCCTCTGGATTCCTTGTCCAAGATAAAAAGTTAAGAGGAAGATACCTCCCATCTGGATTAATTATTGATAAAGACAGATGCTGAAAATAGTGATGAAGTGCCTGTATTGCAGTCAGGGAAAGAACTTATTCCCTTCCTTGTATCCAAAAGCAAATTTCAGGGATGATCAGGTGTACTCCCCCTGGGAAGGGGCTCTCTGTCAGTCTCAGTGACATATTTACCTGGCTGTAGATCCAGCTTTGTTCTCCCTTGCTCTGAGCCAATTTCCTTTTGCTTATCCCAAACTGAGGTGGCTCCAGTGGGACAGAGAGAAGTGCAAGTGTCTCACTGAGCCCCCCTCATCCCCAGCACCCCCCACACTCCCACACTGTTTGAGTTTTGGGGAGCAGGAGGACAAGAGAATCCTCCAAGAATTATTTGCTCTTTCCAGTGCAGAACTGGAATAGTTTGGGCATCTTGGAGGTGTTTTTGATCACTAAAAAGATTTTTCCAGCCTCTCTGACCAGAAGCTTTGCTTCCTACAATAAATTGTGTGCACCTTTCAGACTGGATCAGTTTTGGTGCTTCCCCTGGTTAGCTCAGCTCTACAGATTGGCTGAGGCTGCCTCTGGGTGTTTCAGAGTCTGTCCAAGCTGAAACAAAATAAGGTACATATAAGAATAATGTATTGAAGAGCTTTCTCTGCTTCCCCTTTGCTTCCACATAAATCCTTGATATCAGAGAGGCCTCCTAGCACAGAGCTCCAGCTGAGTCCCCCTCATTAAGGAAAAGTCCCTCTCCTATGAGGAACCACTTGCAATAAATACGATTTTTTAAAAAGTACAATGTAGCTGTGTTTACAGCAGATAAGGGATTTTTTCCCCACATTTTCCTTTAACAAAAGCTCAAGAGCAAAAGTGTCTGTCTGGAACATGAGCATCGTGGCCAGGTCACAGTAATTGATAATTACTGCACTAACAGTAATCTGCAGCAGGGAAACCATGCTCAGCTGGCTGTGAGTGCTCATTCCTTTGTCCAGGGTATTCTCTGGGGTAACCAAATGCATTAGAATTTCCTCTGAAAATTAACATTGTGTCAGTTAAAGAAAGCATGTACATATACATAAATCTCTTGTTTTCTGTCTGGGCAAGAGGTTATAAAAACAGGGTGTGTCTGGATAGATTTTGTTTAGTGTTCAGTATTTTTCTCCCTTTTTAAAATGTCTCATTCAAATGTCAGTTCATTCTTCTCTATTTCCTGCCCTTATCCAACAAGGCTTGTAGACCAGGCTTAATTAACTTTAAGACCTTTTATGTCCATCCCTATAGTTACGGTCCTTTCCTGGAACGTTTCCATTGTTATAATCTCCATGTTGTGAGATGATGCAAATGATATTATTACTGCTCTTGTGAATTTACAATGAGCCTTTCAATAGTTTTAGTTACAGCTTAGCTCTTGTCAGGAAAATTTCATCTTTAAATCAAAATAAAACTAGGGAAGCAAATTTCCAGTTTAATGTGCTGATAAAGGGAAGCTGGAGAGCCTGAAAATTCAGGCCTCAGATACAGGGAAGCTTAAAAAGATGAGGAGAGCTGTTGTAAGTTGTGTGACTCTCTTCTGTGAGGATTTGTTTCTATGTGGGAGTGGTTGTGATTTAACAAAGATATTACTCAAGCTGAGGTGGAACTTTTCTCTTTAGAGGCTGTGTAAGTGGAACATTTATTTCTGCCACTGCTCACGTTTTAATCCCGGCCACTGAAAAGCCCTTTCTGGTGTGAACAAACCCTTTCTCTTCATCTAAAGGAGCTGAAGGCCAGTCCGTATTTGGCAGGTGATGCAGCTCATCACTTCACAGCAGGGAAATGAGGCAATATATTCCACAGAGAAATGGGTCCCTTTCTTCCTGTTTGGGACTGAAGTCCAAGTGCAATTCAGTAATTCAGTTCTAATCCTAAACTTTTACCAAAGCTGCTGCTGGCAAATCCAGGGTACAAAGCAAAGGTGTTTGTTAAATGGTGCTACAGAGGATGGAGCTCTGTGATAGCTCTGTTCCTGTCGAGTTCACGTTTTTGTCTTTGTAAAATGAACCCACTGCAAAAAGCATTCCAGCTTCTGTGCTCTCTGTCCTCACTTAATTTGTGTGCTGGATAAGTGTCTGAGGTGGGGTGCACTGACCATCTGAATGATACTAAAATGTGCAATAATTGTTTATGCTTTAATGAGAGCCTACACCCCTAAATTGAGAGCACTGAGCAAACAGCCAATATACACTAATTCATTGTAGGTTTGGGTTCCTAGAGGATGTGTTGAAAACTCTGATACATTATTATTAATATTGATTGCTTGGCCTAATCCTAACACAGAATCACAGATTTGTTGAAGTTGGAAAAGGCCTTTAAGATCATCAAGTCATGAGTAAATGGATTCTCTTGCAGATAGACCATATATATCTGAAAGGTAATGACAGCAAAAGCCAGAAAGATAATGCAAATCTCTTCTGAATTCAGGTCTAGGTCTGGAGGTAGAGGGAGGGAGTATCCCACAAACAGAACTGAGAAGCCAGCCTAAAAGTCTGTGCCAGTGGGGATTCTGCTGCTGGAGCTGAGCCCATCACAGGAACCATTCCCATCAATGGCAGGATTTCCTATCATTTGCATGACAGCAACACCAGGCCCGTGGTCTCCTCAAGCCAAATGTTGTCAGGTAGACTTTGTGCTCCTCGAGGATTCCCAGAGCACAGATTCACAGCAGATAGCATCGTTAAAGGAAGGGGAAAAGGAAGACTGGTCCTGGCAGAGCATTGCTTAGAAATGTGGACAAAGGCAGGAGAAGGAATTCGAGTGTATCCTCCAGACACATGCTGGAAATGGAATTTCCCTTCCCACTGTCAGGCACAATGAGGCCAAGGGCCCCTGGGTGCTGCAGATAACCCACCTTGTTCCTGGTGAGCTCTGCCAGGTGTCAGGAGCAGCACTCCAGGGGTTGCTGCTGGGCTTGGGAGAGACAAGGAAGCAGAGAAATGGGGGACTTCAGTGGGGACAAAGCCAGATGGGCCACTGCTGGTTTGGGGCTTTTTAGCAGAAAGTGTGATAGAAACAGAGGCCTCTGTTGCCTCAAGCTGTGGCAGAGGATGCTGGGGAAATTGGACAGGAACAGAAGGGTCTTGGTGACAACTGGGACAATAAAACTGACCTCTCTGGGTCTCGAAAATGAGGAATTTGAAACATTTCTGCCTTTTTATCTACCTCTAACTACGATGGTGCTCTGTAACTCCTGGCATTTCAGAGAGCAATGTTGGGGCAGAAGAACACTCTTTCCTCTCTGAAGGTGCCTGTGCAATTTCCCCAATTTGTCCAGGTGACCATGCTTGCCTTCTCTAAAATATCAGTCATTTTCCTCTGTAAGTTCTGGCCTTTTGTAGATAATACTTGATAAAGCTTTCACATGCAGCTGCTAATCTTTTGTAAGAGTTTTGCTCTCTGTCTCACACAAAAATACTTGTCTGGAGAAAAGTCTTCCAGAGTGTCTGTTCACCTCTTGACTCTGGTTTACTGCTGGTAAACCTTTATTGGGGTATTCTCAGAGCACCAAAACTGAAGTGTAGGCAGTGCAGTGGAGGGATAAGCTGCCCTTGTGCCCTTCTCCTGTCTTTGGCAGCCCTAGAAATCCCAGGTCTTGAGCTGCTCCAGGTCCTGTGAATGTCCTAATTAGCACCTGGGAGGGCTCGGCCCCAAATCTCCCTGCCTGCCCAAGAGATGTGTACAGCAGCAAATGTACAGATCAGACCCACGGCACAAACAACTTCATTCCAGGAGTATGAGAGAACTTAACATATTCAGCACAAGCTTGCATTCAAAATACAGCTAGTTCCATTCTTATTGACAGATCTGAAATTCAGATGCAGATGAGTGAAAATCAAATGAAAGGGGCTACTTTGTATTCCTGCACTGAAGAGCTGCAAACAGGTTCTTCACAATTTTTTATTAATTTTTCATATTCCAAGGCCAGCCTCGCTGCAGAGTTCAGGAGGTGCAGTGGTGAGTGGTGTGATGAGGAATCCACTCCATGCAGGTCTCTGGGGGCAGCTCAGGCTGAGCCCTGGGAATGGCTGGAGCCCCAGGAAAGGGGCTGTGAGCTGGCACTGACTGTGCACCACAAAGGGCACAGGGGGCTGTGGCACAGCCAGAGACATGGCAGGAGCCGAGGGCTCAGGAGAGACTTTGGCACACTTGGACTGTGAGGGGATAAAAGCCCAGGGTTCCTTGGCTGGGACCCCTCCTGGGTGGCACCAGCTCGGGCTGTTCTGTGTTACTGCACTGGGAATAAATGGCTTTAATGGAATGAGAGGTCTGGGACTCTGCCATGGGAAACCTGGGCTGGAACTGGGAAGGAATCCTGGTCTGACTGAGGGTGTGTGTAGGGAGCCAAGCAGGACCTGTTGGGTCCTGGAGCTGGGAAGGGGCTCCAGCCCCAGCAGGGACAGTCTGGGGGTGCGAGTGGGACTGCCTGAGTCCCTCCTGGATGGCTGGAGAGGGGAGTTTCCTGGGCAGATGTGCCCTCATTTTGCACACATTTATTGCCAGCACTACTTGGTGGGACCCCTGGGTGTGCAGGGGCTCTGAGCCTGGGCTGAGGACAGGCCTGGAGCAGGACCCTGAGAGTTCCTTGGCAGCAGAATTGGTGGCTCCTGGTCATGGCCATGACACCTGAGTGTTTGTTTGCTGGGTTGGCTACACCTGCAAGGCCCTTGGAGGAGCAGGGCCCTGGAGGGAAGCCCACAGGACCAGGAAAGCTCCTGTCATGGATCAAACAAGTGTCCAGCTCTGGGCTTGCCAAGGTCTGTTCTCCTCCAGCTCTTCCAAGGCTGTGTGGGAAGTGTTCCAGTGACTGTGAGCTGGGCACCGCTCTGGCCTAGCAAATCTCCAGTCTGCAGAAATAATCCCCCTCTGCCGTGCTCAGGGGAGGAAGGGAAACCACTCACACCAGTGCTAAACTTTGAGGGGTTTCCAGTTTGTAAACCCACAAGGTAACAAGGGAAACACATTTGTTTAAAAAAAAAAAAAAGACACCGAAGTAATTTCATGCCCAACAAATTAGTCACAAAACCAGGGAACCTCTTATTTTCTTCTTGGCACTAACATTGGAATCTCTGCATTAAACTTCTAGAACCTGAGCAAAAAATGGAATTATGATGAAAATAGAATGAAGATTCCTTACAGAAAGCTCAGTTGCCAGAAATAATCAGTTATCTTGATTCTGTGAATCTCTGCTCTTTTAGAAAATATGAAGTATTGTCTGGCCTGATTTAAGCCTGTAGTTCTGTAGACACATACCCTGGCAAGAAAAGAGAATTTTACGAAAGTTTTCTATTTTTAATTTGAAATATTAATTGAAGTAATTGATTTATGGATGGACAGTGAAGTCCTTTGTTCCATAAGTGCTGTAAATCAGAGCAGTTTCTGAACCATGCCCCGTGATTTTTACCTCCATCCTGTTTTCAGAGCAGTTTCCCTCAGCAGAGGCAGGATGTGAGGCAAAGCTGGCAGCAGAGCTGTTAACTCTGCCCTGCCTCAGCTGCCTCTGTGCCCCACATCCAGCACTGTGAGCTGCACGTTGCTCAGGGACGTGCTCTCCTTCCAGGACACAATTTCAGTGTTAACAATTGTTTTAAAAAATGTTTAAAGAACAGTTTTATGGTCTTCTGTTAAACACCAAAGCTTTGGGAAATGCTTCCTGTTGCATTGCAGTGCAGCTGTAGCAGCCTGAAAAATAACCCCAGGTTTGTGACTTTGTGGGCAAAGCAGGAATTATTTTTTAATTGAGTTTATCCTTTGCTTTCAAATTAATTTGCTTTATTGCTTGTAACTTCACATTCTTCTCTATAGTAAACTGTACTGTTCTAAGGCTCTCATATGCTAAATGAATCCTGTGTCCTTTTCTCCTGTGGGTCACCCTTTATTTCAGGATAAAAAGCACCTCCTGGAGATACCAGAGATAAATTCCAAGTCAGCATTTCTGTGATTTGTTTCTGGTGTATGGGTTGTTGTTACAAGGCACAAATTAACCTAGGATGAGAAGCTTTTGTAAATCATTGGAGCATCCTTGCTTTTGTCTAATATATTTTCCTGCATGAACATCTGTAATACTGTGTGCTTTTACAAATGCTGATCTGATGATTTATATTCGCAGGAGGCAGGGACACATTGATTAACTATACCTTTGTTAACTGCAGAAACAGCCAGCTTGGAATATTTTTGGGAGCTAAGAATGGAAGAGGTTTTCTCACAGAAATTCATCTTCTTCCATATCTTTTTTTCCCTTGCATTTCTTTCCTTCCTTTATCTTTATTACAGTGTGACAGCCAGCACAGTAAGGTGCTGTGCACACTGACAGTCCCACTATTGCAGAATAGATTTCTTACAGAAAATCCACTATCAGTTCATCTCTTATGCATAAATGCTTTGTCTCTGCAAGCTGTACAGCGAGCTTGTTAGTTCAGGGACCTGCTACACTGGCTCTAGGATAAGATAAAAGCCTTTGCAACCAACTTTTTTGTCAAGCCACTGCTCAGAAAATAACTCATCAGAAAAAAAATGGGTCTTTTTGAACCACTGAGATCAAGAAACCTCTGAAATGAGAATTGCTGGTCTTTTAGAACAGGGTCTGTAAAACCTGGCACTCCAGTGTTAGGGTGCTAAAGTACCTGGGATGCTTTAAACTTGGGAATTAGGAGACCAAATCACTAACCTGAGTTTGTATAAACCCCCTCTTAGTTTTAAACAGATACACCAGAGCTGGCCAGTGCACACAGTGGCTGTCACCTCGTGGCCCTGGGCACAGCAAAGCGTTAAAGACAGACCCCAAATCCACTTCAACATAACATTTGCATCAAATCACAGCCCAGCACACCCCACCTCACTGCAAACAGTCCTGGACCTGCACCTGTCCCCACCACGAGTGAAATCCCTTCCTGAAGGCTTTACAGGTGCAATTGGCAGCATAATCTCCACCTCTTTTCCATTATGAATGAACATCAGCAGCACAATCTAAATATTACAACGCAACACTCCAAAAAAGCATGAAATATCTCTTTTTTTTAAAACAATCTGGGAATATTGTGGTATAGCCCAACAAAGCCAGAGATTTTCCTCTTCCAGTGCCAATTGTAAACAGCTCTGCTGTTTGTACTTAACTTGCTGTGGGTGCCATCAATGTAAGGCCCAAAGATTTGGTGGATATGTATAAAATTCATGGCCCATTTGCTGCTATTTCCTTAATTATTTAAGACATTAGAAAATAATTTGGGTGGAGGTTAAAAACCCTTCAAAATGAACTCCATAGCTGAAGGACAGAAAATAACATTCATCTCTTACCTGAGTCCGAGGTGGCGGAGCTTCGGTCTGGTACCAAACCAGGCAAACTAAACCCAACAGTATCCCAAAATGTTAAGCAGAAAACAAAAAAACGAAGATCAAATAGAAAAATCCACTTCTCTTTTCGTTAAGCAATACTGGGAGTGTTCAGCTCTCCAGTCTCCAAGGTTTTCCAGCTGGGAGTCAGCCTTTTCCCATCCTGCATCCCGGCATCCTGTTATTGTTCCAAGTCTTAGTAATACAGTGAGAAAAGGGAGTGGAGGAAACAAGATAAACTTAGCCTTATTATTGCTCTATCTACTTATTTGTTGCTGACTCTAATGAGGGAACTGAATAAAAGGAAACTGGCTCTGAGAGAAACAACCAGAGTTGGTCTGTTATTTAGCATGGTTTTAGAGAGAGTTTTAGGAGCTGGCAAATATCTGAGAGGTACTTTTGGTGTCTGACACTTGATCAGCACAGTCTATGCCTGCTTTGCACAAACAGGATTTTCAAAGCAGTTGGGAAGTGTCCTATCTATAAGAATTTTTATACCTGGAAACCAAAAAGGTAGAGCTGTTAATAAGACTGGGTTCCTGCTAAGCTCTGTCAGTGCTGGATGTAAAGATGAAATTCACAGTATTTTGCACAGGTAAAGTGAAGACCTGAGGAGCAAGGCAGTGTAGGTGGGCCTTTCAGAAGGAGAAAATGTTCATAACATCTTGGTTATGGTGAGTTCTAAGTCTGGAGACCACTCAGGGCAGACAGAGGGGGAAGCTTCAGTGTTAAACTGAACACAAGGGTGTAGCTCTGGCATTGTGCAGCACAAATAAAAGAGGATTTTTTTCACTAAATAATGCAGAAGAAAACTGAGAAGTGCGGGGCTTACTCAAAACTCCCTCTTTTGAACCACTTATAATAAATGTAGGCAAATGTTCAATGTATCTTAAGTATGACTTCAATTACTTCAATTATTGAATTAAATTTTTAGTATTATTCCACAGTTAAATACTCTCCTGCCCCTATTTGTCATCACAGTCCAGCACAGGTGGTGGCATTGATTTCCTGCCTTGCCAGAAGGTTGGGGTTGGTCAGATTGTTTCACATTTTCATGGTGTACAGCAGTGAAGATGAATGGCTTCTAAAGGAATTTGTTACATTAATTATTAAAAAAAAAAGGAGACATTTTTCAAAGTCTTGTGCAAGGAGCCCACAGAGTCCAGTCTCCTTGCAGGAAAATAAGCTGTTAAATAAGCTGTGTCACTGCTGAGAGAGGAGCAGGGAGAGGCTGATAGGGGTTTTCCAGGGAAGTGCTCGATCTGGTCAGGATGCAGCTCCGTGATAATCTGGTGCCCACAGCAGACAAGGGGCCCAGATAGGATTTACCCTTGCAGGGGGCTCCAGCTGCATTTACAGCCCTCGGTCCCTTTGATGTCCCTGGGTGGGGCCTGGGAGTGAGGTGACATTCAGCTGCTCCAAGGAAAGGAGGAGGGAAGGGAGTCATGTCCCCCTTCTCAGAGGGAAAAGAGGAGACCCCAGGGCTCTCTCTGTGTGCCCTCAGGCAACAGGCTGAGGTTGTCCAGGTCTATTTCAATGCCTGCTAAATTACCTTCCTATTATCTGATTTGCTTCATCTCCCCCAAAAAGTTCAAGGCAAGAAGTGAGAAAGTTTCTAAAAGCCTTTTCACATGCTCTGCTTCAGAGCTCAACAGAAAACTGAAAATCATTTGTAAGTTTAGAGGAAGAAACTTCCATTGAAATTTTAGAAACCCCATTTACCATCTAAAACCTTCCCATTATACTTTATAGATTTCATCTCTGGTGAGCTGATCCTTTAGGTTTTCTTTCTGGCTATGAGGAAAGGTCCATTGAGGTTTTGTGGAATGAAGAACCAATTCTTGCAGCCCCCTCCACCAGCATAATGGTTCAGAGTGCCCTGTGCCCTGCTGTCCCTCCTAGGCAGTGAATATCACCGTGTTTTAAAGCTGCTGACACAAAATGCTGGCAAGCAGGATTTCTTGTAGATCTTAGACTTTTAGACTTTATCATTGGGGCCAAATCATAAGACTTTGGAAAAATTCCTTGGTGGCTCATGCCTTTTGCAAGCCAGAGGGTAATGTTTCAAAAATATTATTAATTCACACTAAGTTCTGCTAATGAGAAAAATCCTTTGCATCATCAGACAACAGTAGCAGACATAATTACCTTTTAGGTGCCTGATTTTGTGTATGCAATGTTATTTAACAGTCCAGCTTGTGGAAGTGAAAGGAACAGGTGAAAAATGAACAGAAACCTCAGCACACGCTGTCTGTGTGACTCATGGATGGAGATGGTGGCACGAGCAAAACGAGTGATAATTATTTACTTGGCATTTCACGGTGTTTTCCTGCTGTTCCTTTCTCCAAATGACACCAGGCCTTTTCCATTGGTCAGTTCAGCTCTGCTGTATGAGTTTTCTTCCATGTTATATCCAGCTGCCCTCACTGGATCATTTGCTTCTTTCCAGGTGCTTTTCCCACAGATGTTCATTAGCTGCTGCTTTGGCACCTGTGGCACCTGGGTTAGGTGTGTCTGGTTCAGACCAACATCTCTTTCTGTGAAACTTTGAGTTCAGCCTGTGTTATTTAAATGCTGGAGTCTGAGCAATTTGCCAGACTAGTAAAGTTTAAAACAGTCTTCCTTCTCTTGAATGAAGGGGTAGAACTCAACTTTGCTTTGAAGGTGCTTGTGCACAGTTTGAATTTGGCATTCCTGGGAATCTGAAGTAATAACTGTCATCTTGCTACTGCTGAGAGGAATAATGTGTTGTAATGGGCAGAAACACAGCCCTCACTCAGCACGTTAAATCTGTTAAATCTGACTGCTCTCACTGTGCACACCCGTGAGGGGGTTAGTGTAAGTTACTGGGTTGATAAGTGCACAGAATAAATGTGAGATTAAAGCACCTTTCTTCAGAAGTAGATTTTATCTGTTGCTGAGGAGATTGGTCAAGTGATCTGGAGCTGCAGTTTCTCTCCTTGCTGTGAACCCAGCAGAGCAGGCTGGCTTGTGGTCACAGCTGGTGTCAGGTTTGCACTGTCTCAGGTTTGTGCTTGTTCGCTGTCCCATCTGATCAGCACTCGGGGAAGTTCTCCTCAAAGAATTCATAGAAAACATAGTTGTAGGAACAAGTTCATTGCTTTCCTAACCAGCACAAATCCCAGCGAAGTGGATAAAGCAGCCCATGCCTTTCACTGAGAGAGAGCTTTCCTTTTCTTCACAAGTAATTCGAGTTATGGTGAAATTCCTTATGATAAATAAGGACAGTCATCAAAACCAAAGACAGCTATTGACACAGCTGCAACTAATAATCTTTTAATTCTCGTCCTACTATCTGCCTCTCACTAGGGAAGGGTTTTACCCTTGGCAGTACAGCCCAAGAATGCTTTTATAACAGTTTATAAAAGTTAGACTTCGTAGTGTGCCTTGCTAAACCCAGCACGTTACAGGCACTGTGCAAGTGAAGGTCTGCCAAGGCTGGGAATTCAGTCACAGCAGTGATACCGTGTCAAGATTTTTCTGTCCAGTTAGGAAATATGGTAGGGGAGAGCACAGGCTTTCCTTCGGTTATAAAAATAAACCCCAAATGCTGATTTTGAGCAGCTCAGCTAATCACTGTAAAATCCCTCCCATCTGAAATGTGCAATTGCATCTGATGGTTGTCTGCAGCCTCTCTGGAAGGAGCATTACTTGAAGTTTAAAAAATAACAATTCCTGCTCCATGTGGAAGGCATAATCTCTGCAGCACGTTGTGTTGTTATTTCTGGGCCTTTAATCAGAGCAGTGCAGTGCTCTTAGTCATTTCCACTTGGTCACTGGTTTCCTTTCTGTCACAGCCTGAGGTGCGCATCCTGGAGGGACTCTGACTCAGCTTCCTTTTGTCAGGTTTCTTAAACAAAGGAATGTAGCTCTGATTTGTTTTGAATTTAAGGTGTATTTAAAAAAAACTGCTGAGGAATTTTAGTTAAAACTGGTGGAATTGGGTGTTTGCTGGGGAGGTGTGATAGCATTTGCTGAGATGTTTTCCAGAGCACTGTTCTGGCTGTACCACACTCATTTCACTACACCATATCTCTCGTGGAAGGGTCAGTCCTCTGCTCCTTCATGAGACACAATGCTTCATAAAGACTAATGCCTACAGGTTTTTTTTCTAAAATGGGAATGATCCCAAATGATCTTCTTTCCTTGTTTGGAAATGACAGGAAAGAATAGATGGTACAAAATGCACCCTTATTGTACTAAAACTCTGTAACACCCTGAGCAGAAGCCATAAAATGGAACTGCGTCACCACTGAACTGAAGGAAGGAATCATGAATCCCTTTGATGTGTTCACTGAAGACACAGTCCACAGGGATTTGGAACAACAAGCCTGCAGGCTAACTCTGGCACACTAACCTTCCCATGGGATTTCAGTTGGAAGGGCAGGTCTAGCATAGAGGTGTGACACTGAGAAAAAGTTTTCCACAAATGTTTTTGATGAACAATCTTCATTTCAGTGATTTTTCTTTTTCACCTGAAGAACACATCTGTTTTAATTGGATGTCCCTTAAAATAGAAACCCAAACCAACACAATCTGTTCTTAAACAAAAGGGATGGAAACCGTCACCTTCCATTCAGGAACTGTGTCGGTTGGTTGTTGAAGAGCCCAGCTTTCACCTCTGACTGGTGGTGGAAATGGGAGGCTCATGTTTTGGTGCAGAAGAGGTTCTTTCTGCTATGCCAAATCTGAAATCAGAGGCATAACATCCATCTTCATTTTTGGTAAAGTCTGCAGTGCAGACATTCTTTATGTCTGTGGCATTAATTTAAAATAACCCCAGGAGCAGAGTGTGCAGGAGATGATGTGGAGCTCCTGGGGCAGGAGGGGCTGCCGAGGTTTCCCTCTGTCAGCCCCACCTGGGGCTGCTCCAAACCCTGTGCTCGTGTCCCGCCTGAAAGGGATCAGATACAACCAGGGGTTTGATGGCCTCTTCCCTTTTCTTCCTGCACTGTTTACACAAATGTTTGCCCATCCTGGTCCTGGCTTTCCTCTGGCATTCTCCCCATTAATGGGCCAGCCTGCAAGCTCCTGACTTCAGTGCTGGGATGAGCAGGGGCAGGGGATCTCGGTCCCTGCACTCAGCAGCACGCTGGCTCTTTGACTGTTCTGCAGTTAAATGTCTGCTAGGAAGCTCTAAAACAGAAGAAGGTTTTTAACTGGTTGAAATAATGGTGGCTTTTCTTTCAAAAAGACTGAAACCTAATTTTTATGCCTCTCACTGGTCTGTGAGAGCTTCAGGGGACATAAAAAGTCAGATTATTACTTGAACTGCAACCTACGTACCAAATAACCATTCCAGGCATGGGAGAGCTGTCATCCCAAAAGCTGCAGCACACAAATAGCTCTGCTGTGCTGGGATTCGTGTGGCTACTCAAGTGCAGAAGGAGTTTTGTCTTGAGAGGAAGATTTTACAGTACTGGGGTGAAAAGAGCAGGGTGCAACAAAAGGCAAGTGACACCCTTGGCTGGGGCTGCCTTCAGGGCTGTTGTTTACCCTGGTGTCCCTCCCACTGTGCGGGATCCACTTGTAAACTGCCAGAGGAGGGACGTGGCTCACTGGGGCTTTTTCCAGTGAGTGCCAATAAACCAGTTCCTGAAGGGAAATGGTGTTTACAGGACGTGCGATGACCCATATCTCAAACGCTTTCCTTGATGCCCCTTGAAGTCTCTAGATTTTCCTTTCATGTCCTCATACCGAGCTGCCTGAGCCCCAGTGATCCAATCTCCATGTGTGCATTCTAAGTGAAGTCATGGCACTGACGTTGGTGTGTCCTGGTCACAGCTCACCCTCCTTCCCCCGCTTTGGCCACGCGGGGTTGGAGCTCTTTGGCTGTGTTGTGGAACACACAAACACACCCAGACACAGACAGAGGCACAGAGTCACAGAATCACAGAATCAACCGGGTTGGAGAAGACCTCTGAGATAATATTGAGTCCAGCCTGTGACCCAACACCCCCCTGTCACCCAGACCAGGGCACTGAGTGCCACATCCAGGCTTTCTTAAACACCTCCAGGGATGGTGACCCCCCCCCACCCCGGGCAGCCCATTCCAATGCCCAGGCACCCTTTCTGTGAAGGAATTCTTCCTAATGTCCAGCCCAAACCTCCCCTGGCACAGCTTAAGGTTGTGTCCTCTTGTCCCTTGTTCCCTGGGAGCAGAGCCCGACCCCCACCTGCCCCCTCCTGTCAGGGAGCTGTAGAGAGTGATGAGGTCTCCCCTGAGCCTCCTTTTTTCCAGGCTAAACAACCCCAGCTCCCTCAGCTGCTCCTCACAGCATTTGTGTTACAGACCCCTCACCAGCCGTGTTGCCCTTCTCGGGATGCATTCGAGCATCCCAACATCCTTCCGAAACTGGGGGGCCCAGAGCTGGGCACAGCACGCGAGGTGTGGCTCACCCGTGCCCGGCACAGAGGGACAGGCCCTGCCCTGCTCCTGCTGCC
>VWZW01000842.1:133426-173223 GCA_013397115.1 Edolisoma coerulescens | reverse complement strand
AGACACACACACCCACACACACAGTCACACACATACTCTCACACACAGTCACACACATACTCTCACACACAGTCACACAGACACCCTCACACTCACAGTCACACACACACACACATACAGTCACACACACTCACACACACAGAGTCACACACACACACACACACAGTCACCCACACACAGTCACACACACACACTCACACACACACACAGTCTCTCTGTCTCCTGTGCCGCAGCCCTGCCTGGCACACTGTGTCACCTCGCTGTTGGGACTGCCCAGCTCTCTCTGCCTTATGTTCCCTATGTTCCCCTGGCTGGGACACCCTGTGACCCGTGTGGCAGCTGTGATGGGCTGGGCAGTGCCAGATGTGGGCTCCAGCTCCACACAGACCCTGTGTGATACTCCACAGGCTCTCCACATGGATCACATGGACCCCTCTCCCAGCTTGCTGCCACCCTTCTCCCAAGGGCACGGGTTTCCAGGTGGGTTTTGTGTTGCTTGAACGCACATAGGGAGAGGGAAGGAAGTGATGTGCCTTCTCCAAAAGCTGTTGGAGGAGCTGAGCACTTGCCAGAAGCAGAGTGGAGAGAGCTGCTCAGGATGAATCCTTGCTGAGGGGCTGAAGTGTGAGAGCCAAGGCACTAATGCCTTGTAAATTGGTTCAGTGACTTTTACTCATTTATTACACTCCCTTTACTACACCCCAGGCGCAGGCTGCCAGTCCTGCACTTGCTGCCAAGCACTGTGCAAATGCAGATGGTTTAAGTGCATCCATGCCATCCCCCATGCATTGTCTCTGTGCTGCAGTGGGCATTGTGCCTCTTTAGGCACTGAGTGGATGTGTAAGAACTCCTAATGGCTTGGAAAGCAGTCAGGATGGATTTCTCCCCCCAGCCTGCTGAAAGCCAGCCATCTGTGTGGAGGCTACAGCAGCCAGGCTTTGCCTTTATTTAAACACTGCAGGCTGATGTCTCCTCTGCTGTGGAGCTGCTCTGATTTGCACTGGTTTGGATTTAGCCATCGCAGTGGAATGTGGAATATAAAAGTTTCAGGCTTTCCCTAGAACTGATAAAATAGCATTTGATTCTTAATGCTATGTTTATAATTTCATAAATAACTTCCCAGCTGTCAGGCACAGGTGCAAAATCAGATGGAAACCTGAGTATTTGGGTTTGGGTATTCTCGTCTGGAGTTTTGGCATGAGGATGTACCCTGCAAAGAGTCGGGGAAACCAGTCACAGACCTTGGAGAGCTGAGTCTGTAAAATGCCAGATTTCAGTGACTGATCTTTGCAACACAGTGGAAAAATAATTTCTAATCTTGTGTTTACCTGTGAATTGCTCAGTTTGAGGCGTGGGGCTGCTCTCCCCAGCCATGCACCAACACTTCTGAGCTGTGAGGATCCCACTACCGCTCTGCGAACTGAGGGAGTAATACAGGATGAAAAATGGGTAATGAATAATGAAAAAATTCAGGCTTTAGGAATTAATGATTCATACTGAAATATATCTGCCCTGGACAGTTTTCTTTTGCTGATATTTCATCTTGACTGTGCAAATGGTTACGCTGTGCCCATCCCTGTACACTTTCACAGAGATTAAAAATAAGAGCTGGTTCCTAACATCCAAACAGAATCTCAAAGGAGAGAATATGTATATTTAAAAGCACAATGGAAAATTTAAGAGTTAAATCCTTGCTTTGACTTCTCAGGATTTACATTAATTTTGGAAATTCAGAGAAAAGGGAAATGATTGATCTTGCTAGTTTGCAAAGGTTGTGCATGAACAGCTCTGTTAGGATCTGTCTTCCTGATTGCTCCTGAAAAAGTATGTAGCAAAATTAACTTATTCCATAAAGATATATTTACAATAAACAAGAGGAAAGATAAATGTTCATGAATTACTTCAAGCAGACTTGCAGCCATTTTGACTTGTCCCCAGTTTAATGCAGCAGAAAATTAATGCTCATTTAACTTTAATAATCTGTTTTGAAGAGAAAGCATAATTTTAAAACACTTGCTTTTCAAAACCCCCACCTTTTATGTATTTGCACACTGAGTGCAATATTTTTAAACGGGCTTCAAGTATCTATGAAATAAAAGGGTTCATAATTAATATTATTTATACTGCAGAATAAAGCAGAGCCTACTCTGAGGGGCTCCTGAGGTTAAACCAGAGCAGTAGAACCCAAATTCAGGCGGATGGAGCGGTTTGGCCAGAGCAGCTCTGACCCAGACCTTGGCCCTGCCCTCCCCTCAAACCCAAGTTCGGTGGCTGTTCCTGTGCTCTGAAGCACAGCAATCCCTGTGAACATGAGGATCTGGATGTTGGCCTGAAATAGCCAGATATTGGTGCTCTTTTCCCTCAAAGCTGTGTAGGGCAGAATGGGCTATTTCAGCTGGAAGGGACCTGCAATCATCATCCGTCTTTGGCTTCTGCAAGGCTGGGTAAGAGCTCATTAGAAAAACTTTCTTAAGACACTTCCAGTGTTTCCTGCCCACGTTCCAATGACAAAGGAACTGGCTCTTGAAGGATTTTGTTGTTTCCTCTCGTGACCTTGGCTGGCAGCTGCAGGTGCACGGCAGCACAATGAGAAATGCCTTCTACGTGCTTCCCTCACATCTCAGAAAGGCTGGGTTAGGGGAGGCTGGGATGAAAAAGGAGCCACTTCCAATCATCCCTGTGGGGTGGTATCGCAGCCAGGCTGCACAGAGCAAACGAGAGCAGAAGGGGTCTGAAATGTGAGCATTAAACATGAGCACGTTTAAAAATGGCTGAGGATGCTGTGAGTCAACACCCTGGAATGTGCTGTTGGCTGGGGGATGCTCTTTGGTGGCTCTTCCAGCTGGGTGTGGGGAGAAAATCCAGAGGTGTGGGCCTGGAGAGAGAGTTTCAGTGGAGTGGGAGCGAGCCTGGCTGCCTGGGGTTTCACTGCCTGGGGTTTCACTGCCTGGAAGATGCCCAAGAAGGGACAGCCTGTCTGGTGCTCAAACAGAGGAGCACATCTGTGTGTGTTTGTTTCACAAGCACTCTCTGCCTGTCACAGCAGAGATTTTCTGTCCTGTCTTACCTGGAGAAAAAAAAAAGTTATTGCTATCATTACAAAAAGGAGATTTTTTTGTTTTCACAGTCACATCGAGACCAACAGGATGGGTACCCAATGGCTGCATCTGTGGGCAGGCTGAGGTAGTCAATACACTGCAGGAAAGCTTTTAACTAAGTTAGGTTTTTTATGATAAATCACTTTACTGTAGCAGACTTGATCTCTGATTAATTCACACATGCAAATATAACAGCTTTCACCAAGGCTGTAAACAACAGTTGTTCAAAAACTTGCATTTTACAATTAATAATAATAATAATAGTAATACTAATCATAATAATTGGACATATGAATGTACCTCTTTAGTGGTGATTGACCTGTGGAGGTGTCTTGAGTTATATGTGAAAAAATGCTGTGTTTTATTTTGATTTGACAGCCTGGAAGTAGAGGAAAATGAAGAGCAACTGTAGCCATGGAGCTGGACTGTTCAGTAAGGGCTGAATGCATCACAAATCAGGCAAATGAGAAATTCCAGGTTTTGTTTTGGCTTTCCAGAGCAAGAGGCCAACTAGCACATGACAAATTGAGCCTGCTCTGCCGTGTGCCCTGTAAATAAAGAGCACAAACAGAGTTTGCAGCATGAATCGGCCGTTTGTGGAACCGAAGGAATTCAGTGGCGGAACAATTTTTGCTTCATTCTGCTACTGCTGGAGGGCCAGAGACTGTCTTGCTTCTGTCGGGGGAGTTGTGTCTGTCAGGAGGAGCAGTGTGGTTCTTGCAGCTCTATTGATAAGGTGCAGGCAAGAGCCTGGGGTGCTGCAGCGGTTCCTTGGCTGGTAGTGGTGTGACATGCTGGTTTGAAGGGAATTGCTGGGATGAAACAGGTGGTGAAGGTTGGATGATTGCAGATATTCCTGCCACAAAGCTGAGAATTTGTGTTTTCTGTTGCTGTTTGGGGAGTCTCTTCTCACCTCCTCATTTTTCAGCCAGTACACTGCATTTCTTCCTTTTTCCTGGCACTCAACATCCTTCTCCTGCTCCTCCTGCAGCTCCTCTGGTCTCTCTCTTGCCCTGTTTCCCTCTGTGGCACCTCCAGATTGTTCTGTTCTGCCAAACTGTGCCCTCAAACCTCTGCAGAGCAGAAGGGAGCAGCCCCTGCCATGGGACCAGGGAATCTCGAGTGATTGAATCCAGCTTTCCTGCTTTCCTGATTTTCCCCAGCCACAACAGATATGGCCTACTCAGTGCCAAAAATATTTCCTGATGGGATGTGTGTGCCAAAAGCCTCCTGACTGCAGGGCAGTGTAGGAGCTGCTCCTGGTGCTCTGGGTTTCAGGGCTAAAGCACTTCTTTTCAGCTTCACCTCATCTACAGAGGTGCAGTGCCACAAACGGTGGTGGGACCTGCTGGGACCATTGCTGAGGAGGTTTATTGTGATGTCCAGGATGGAACAGAGCCCTGCTGTGCTGAACATTGTGCAAATGCCATTGGTTTGAAATCTTCAGGCCAGCCTTGGCCTACAAAGTGCTCTTTTCTCCACTCCTGCAAGGGGTTGGAGGCAATAGGGCAACATTTTTATCAATTTACCCAGCTGTAGCTTAATTAAGTTTTAAAAGTGATTTTATGTTAAATTCTGTGACTGGGTATTGCTGAAAGGGTTGTCAAGGACTGGAACTGAGGAACTGGAACTTTAGCCTGGAGAAAAGGAGGCTCAGGGGGGCCCTTGTGGCTCTGCACAACTCCCTGACAGGAGGGGGCAGCCAGGGGGGGTCGGGCTCTGCTCCCAGGGAACAGGGACAGGAGGAGAGGGAACGGCCTCAGGCTGGGCCAGGGGAGGCTCAGGGTGGACATCAGCAGGAATTTCTGCATGGAAAGGGTGCTCAGGCCTTGGCAGGGGCTGCCCAGGGAGGTTTGGAGTGCCCATCCCTGGAGGTGTCCCAGGAAGGGCTGGAGGTGGCACTCAGAGCTCTGGGCTGGGGACAAGGCGGGGATGGGGCACAGCTTGGGCTGGATGGGCTGGGAGGGCTTTTCCACCCCAATGATTCTGGGATTCTGAACAGGCTGCTCAGGACAGAGCTGGAGTCCCCATCCCTGGAGGAATTAAAAGCCGTGTGGATGTGGCTCTTGAGGACATGGTGCCCTTGGCAGTGCTGGGGGAATGGACTTGATGGTCTCAGGCCTTTTCCTTCTGTGATTTTATGAAACAAATCTGTCTGTGAGTAGCTCAAATATTATTTCCTATTGATTTTCTTATTGATTTCCTAGTTTTTGTGGATCATATTTCTTCAAGGATGGCTTAGATTTTTCATTCTGGATCCTGATCTGTGACACAATTTTATGACAATACAACTTACTGTGTGCCCCATGGTGGGAAGAATTGTCCCATTTCCTTTAATAGCATTGCTGGAATGAGTAAGGTAATCTGAATTTTGGCTTTACACTTGGAGGCTGATATGACTTGGAAGGATATCTTTTGAAAGCAGTAAGAACTACAATGGTGATTTTAAAGGCTTTTATTACCACTTAAAATCAACTGCTGCCTTCATTGTCTGGAAAGCAGAAGCTGAGTTCTGGTTTTAATTGGACTGGTAACATTTTGCTGTGTGTATTATGCAGTGTGAGCTGCTTTCTGTTGTATAAATGATGCGAACACACAAAGAACTGCATCAGCAATGAAAGAAAAACACACAGAGGGTGCTGCTTAGGTGCATTCCATGCTGGACTCCCTGACCCCTCAGGGGAGGCTGCTTGTGTCGTGTGCTGCTTCCCCCATGCCCCTCTGCTTGTAGGGATGTGCAGGCCCAAAGGCTCTCTGGAGCTCAGGAGATCAGAGTGAGGAGCACCCCAAATGTGGTTGGGAGTGGGGTGCTCTGAGCCCTGCTGGCCTCTCTGTCACTGTCACTGTCCAGCCCACAGTGACACTGGGTTGGCATTGGTGGTGCTGGGCAGGTCCAGTGTCCCAGCTGGGATTTCCCATGGCATTTGTTGCATGTGCTCACTTATTGGATGGCTCATGTCGTGTCCCCTCTCCTTTGTCTCAAGAGGAGATTTTTGCTGAAGAGAAAAGGACCAACTCATTCCTCAGCTCTCTGAAGACATTCAGTGAAACCCACCTCTGGTGGTGAAGGGGCACACACAATCTGGGTGCCAGATAAAGCTCCCAAACACACTTTGAATAGAATAATAGGTGGGAAAGGGAACTTTTTTCTGTCTGAATGCAGTAGTTCTGGTATGTTTTGACCCATCTATGCTTCTGTTGAAAGGATTTCCGTTTTATAACAAAGCTTGGGACAGGAAGCACATTGTGTTTGGACTTTTGCTGAAGGAAGGTATAGGCTGTGGTAGAATGGCAAACTTGCACCATTATAGTGGGCTTTTCTCTACTGGGATTGTTGGGTTTTTTCCATGCCTCAGAAACTGGCTATTGGGGAAACAAAGCAAAATGTAAGGAAAGGGAGAAAATTGTTTTTCTGTGTTAGTGTAGCATTTTAAAACTAATGCATTTTAGAAATAGGAGATCCTGGAGGAGATCCAAGATACCCTTTGCTCCGTATATCAGCTTTCTCCAACAGATAAGGGTTGTGTCTCCCCTTGCCTGTATCTGAAGCCCCCTCCCGAGGAGCTGTTGTGCCCCGAGATACGGTAATCACCCTGCGTGCTGACAGGACTTCAGTGGGCACACCCCTTCTGCCTGCTTAGTGTCTCCTCTGTGGCTGTGACATCTCTCTGTCTTTATTTCTGTATTTAATGACGGCTTCAAAAAAACACCAGCATTGGCCCATTAAAATCAGTGATAGCACTGGTTTAGTTAAATAACAGATCATGGAGGTTAGAGATGCATGAAAATCAACAGCAGTAAAAAGATTTCATCTCTAGGGCTTAATTTTTTTCTATGCCAGTAGTGCAACAATGCTTTTAGGTCTGAATTTAAAATGTGTTCTGTGATTTTGTTGGGTATTAACAATCTGAGTTCTAAACAGTGGGTTTGTTTGTGTACACACAGTGCAGCAGGGACTACCCCTAGAGATGAAAACTCCGTGCCCTGGGCTTTGTGACCAGCTCCAAACCCACAGCTGGACTTACAAGAGCCAAATCTGGATGACCAGGGAATTTCTAGAAAGAATGTATTTCTGCACCGTGCAAAGGCAGAGCCTGTTATTAATTCTACCTGATTTTAAGAGGAGATTTCCTCAGTTTTCACATTTACTCCATCTTGGGAGTAGCTTTGTTACGTGATGTGCGTTTTTTACATCCTAATTCCTTTTGGTTGTAATGTGAGAAGTAAATGGTGAGAGGGATCTTCCAAAGATGTGCACAGCTCTGGTTGCGAAGGAAGCTGCTCTTGTTTTCTGCAAGATCTTCTTTGGCCATAATTTGGGAGAGCCAAGAGGATGAGTGTAGATACAGAGAATATACATGGAGAAAAGTCATTGTCTATTAAAAATTACGGGAAAAATACTTGTAATAACTTCTGTCTATGATGTTGGGTTCATTGTGTAGACAACACTAATCCAGGCTGGCCATGGAGAAGTTTTCTTTCCCAATGCCTTCCCTCAATAAACTTCAAAGATGAGAGAAAATTCTGAAATTTTTGCGTTGTATTCCATGATAATATGAGTAAACCTTAATGCAGGGTAACAACTGCAACATCAGTTGAGATTCCAGAGATTTCGAGAGGGAGGTGCAGTGAGCTGCTTGATCCAGTGTCTTGGGTTTGATAAGAGAGGTTTTTGTGCATTTCTCTGGGCTCATCCGCAGTACTACCTCAGGCCTGCTTTCAGCACAGTTTTCCCTTTCACACATGCTGTTTTGTGCTGACCAGCTCTCATTCCAGCTCTTAAAAAATGTACCCCACCTAGTGTGATGAATGAATCAGCTTTAAAGAACAGGAGGAAAAACACATTGAATCCATCACCGGGCAGAATCTCCTGGGAAGCGGGAGTTCAGCAAGGATGCAAGAATGTGACCTGAAAGCCAAAGTAATCTTAAACACACTTTTTTAACCTTGAGAGGGTAACATTTAAGGTTGCTTGGTGGATGGATATCTGTGGCCAGAGGCTACTGAATTTTTGAGCAGAGCACAGTGGCCATGAAAGTTGTTATTGGGGGAGGTCAGTACTAAAGATTGAAACCAGGGCTGCAGCTCCAGTCCAGAAAGCTTCCACAGAGCACACAGCCTAAAGCAGATCATGGCAAACCAGTGTGTTTTCATGGGTAATCTTTAGAGGTTTCTAATCTGAATGATCAAATGGCCTGGGGTGTCTGTAATGGGCTGTGGAGCTTTTCCCTTGTTCTGGGGGGCTGGAGACCAACGCCCCGTGCCTAAGGAAAAAGGGATTTCAAGCACATGAGCCATGTGGCATCTGCTCAACCTGGACTGGTGGCCTTTTCAGTGAATTAAGGGACAACAGGGCATGTGGAACTCGAGCTGTTGCCTTTCCATGGAAAGGAGGCTGTTTGGGCAGCTGCAGTTTTCCTTGGTGAGTTAAGAGAGCTTGGAGCTGACATCCCTGAAACATTCAGAAGCTCAGTTGCAATTCAGGCATCACCCTGTGAGAAACAAATTTGTACCTTTGCCCAACATTAGGCTTGCTTAATGTGAAAAGAAGAAAGCACCATTACAGTATGAAATGCTGTGTAGTCAGAATGATATTTTTAAAAAAATTAAATAGTCCATCAGGAGGTATCTCACTAAAACCTGGAAAATGGCATCATGTTTTACCCTTGCTAGAGCCATATTCTGGCACCCTGACTAATTTTGAGCAGCCTCACAACTAGTGCCATGTAGTTGTGACTGTTCAGGAACCTCAAGAACATAATTTTCCATCTGAGAAATTACCTGGCTCGGTCCCACAATGCTCTTTGCTGGTGTTACCATAAAGCTCTGATGGTCTGGATTGGTGACTGCTAAATCACTGTAGCTCTGTCATCGTTGCTGATAGATTTACTATTTATGTGACAGTTAAATGACACATTAAATTTTATAGCCATTATTTCATCTTCTTTTAAAATACAGTCTGGCTTATTAAGTGTAATTTTACTTCAGCCAGACTTGTGTAACACATGATGCCAATATAAATGGTTCTACTGCAGGTGGAACAGGACTCTTAGTGAGGTCAAGATGTATAAAGTTTAGCTAGCTGTCAATTTTTATGGATCTGCTCTGAAATACTCATGCCCCCAGAAAGGCAGCCCTTCAAGACAGAACAGAATTTACAGCTTTTAAAAAACTGTTACCAGAATATGGCAATGCTATCCTTAATACTGGGGACTTGGGAACCTGAAAATGAAAATGTGGTGGGTTTGCAAAGGTATGAACAGAATTCTATTGCTGTTAGGAAATCAAATGGATGTAATAGAATACTTATCCCTAGAAATAATACCAAACCCCACCATAAAAGCACTGGTAAAGGAACACTTTTGCAGAGGACAGAGGACAGTTGTTAGCACAAACATTATTTCAGTTCTAAGAAGGAATAAGTACAACTCAAACCCATCAGATTGTGTGTAGCTGGGTGTGACAACTCTTGACATTAATTCTCGGCCTCTTTTAGAGATGTCACTGCAGTAACTCCTAAATACATGTAAATACACCAAGAGCTTATGTCTCACAGCACAGTAAGGAAGTAGGTAAATAGTAACAGTCTTGAAATTTCCATTTGGGCTGAGAACAGCTCAGAATTGACCATAAAGGGGCTTGGGAAGGACCAGACTGAAAGACCAGAGAATGAGGTATTTTAATGTTTCTGAAAGAGCCTGAACTTGTATGTTTGGTTGCAATGAAGAAAATCAAATAAATCCAGAACCTCTGTGCCTAAAAAGAAAATTAAATCAAATGAAAGAAATTAATTTGACAAAAATGTTTTTCTAAAGTGAAATCCATACCAAAAATTAAAAAAGCTATAGTTGCTGACTGCTCCAAGAAACCAAATGTACATTTTGTGCAATGGCTCTTTGCCTCAATCAGTTATTCCATTTTGAGGTCAGGCTGCTTTTACATTATCATCACCTCTAAAACATGATGTGAAATATAGACAGTCATAAATTACCTCTTGTAGCACGAGAAATAAAAATGTAATGGATTCCCATTGGATTATGAACGGCTGTGCTAGGAAGACCTTCATAATTTTGTGGCTTTACCACACATGAATTATAGGCATGATCTCTCACCAGCAGGATGCATATAAATATCTGTAATGATTGTGCATTCATTTATGTGATCTCCATTATGCTTGTAATGTGTCCAAGGGTAGAAATTACAGCCTGGGGCTGACAGCAGAGTTCAACAGGAAAATATTCCTGACGTTTGTGCCTCAGAGACTTGTGCTGGAAGGAGAAGCCTCTCAATGGCATCTTGTCCCTTTTGGAGGGTTACCCTGCCCTTAAAGGGGCTGTGGGCACGGGCAGAGACCCTGCTGCTCTGCACAGGCAGAAGGGCAGCTGTGAGGATTAATGAGCAGGCAGCACTCATTGATCTGCTGGCCCCACCAGGGCCAACAGCTTGAGGATGTTTAAAGAACACGGTGACAGTTCCCATCACTTTGGCTTTTCCACTCAGGGTTTCATGGCTTTTATGTAGAAGCAGGTAGTTGAGTCTGAGAAGTAATAAATTAACAAAATGAAGAGATTTCCCAAGCAGAAGCTCATCCCCTCCTGCTCTCCATGGGCTGTTTGTAGTTCACTCTCTGCTGGGTGCCAATGCCCAGTGAGCACTCACAGGGCTTTGCTGGGGCTCACGCTGTCCCTGTGGGCAGCTCGAGGCTGCTGAAGTGTTTCAGTGGAGCTGAGGAGCAGATTTGTGGTGTTCATGAGCTTGTCACTGCTTTGGGAGTGTCACCTGGAGTAATTCAAGCATGGCAGTGTCCCTGTAGCTGCCAGCGCTAACAGAGACCACCAAAATGTTACAGAGCTGCAGCCTCTCCACCTCATAATTTTGACACATCCCATTGCTCCTCTTACAACCTAATTTAGGGAAGATATTCTTGCCTCTTCTGTGCTTCCTGCATGTGGAACCCAACGATTCCTGCCATATGTGTTACAACTGCTGATTAAAATACAGGAGCCTCCTCTTTGCTTTCCCCCCTTTTTCTGTGCATCTCTCTCATTATCACCAGCTTTGTGTATTTTAGCTGTGGTACCTCAAGAGGAGACAACACTGAACTAAGAGGATTAAAAACAATTTCTTAAAAGTGCCCCATCTAACAAAAATATCACCCCCAAAGGGAGGCAGGAAATGGGGTTCCAGCCATGCCAGTGGTGCTGGGCTCGCCTGGGCTCTTCCTCACTGGTGGCAGACCCAGCTTCTCCCGTGCTGGCTGCTGAGTTCTGACAGTTCTTTCTGTTTAAAATGAACCAAACCTTTTCTGCAAGACAACAAGAGGAGTTTCTGGGTGCAACACCACAGGATCATGGGGTTTTCAGCTTGATTCCTGCTCTTGTTTAGTGAGCTTCCCTTTAATGGCCTCCGTATTTTTGGAACCATTGAGAGATCTGGGTAAATGACAGTGCAGAATGTGTTGTATTTCCAGTCCACTAAAGGTTTGTTCCAATATGGAAATCTTGACTCAATCTAGTTATAAGCACATAAAAATGTTCCTATTGGGCCTCCAAGAACAAAAGGATGTGCAATGGGCAAAGTCAAACACCTTGGGACTCTCTCAAATGGGGGCTGCCGTTTTATTCCAAGTTCTTTGTCCAGCCTCCACTGTCTGAGGATTTATTTTAATGCAGTTACCTGTGGAGTTATTTAAAAGCATTTTCTATTGCAAATCCCCCTAAAAGGATTCTGCAAGTGCTACACTTAATTATTTCAAAGAATGGGAATGACCTTTAATATGTTCTCCTGCATTAACCTTCTTGCCTGTAGTAAATAAGATGGTGCAAAGTATCATTTTCATGTACTAGACATTGCATTAAGCAAAGAGACAAATGAATATTTCTACAGGTTCTACTATATAAACCTGTTCCAGCAGGTTGCTGCTGTAGTAATCTGGATAATGCTTTTTCCTTCCTTTTGTGCATGTTACTGGCAGTTGTTTGGATCATATAAGCTGCATGTCCTCTGCAGCTGAGATGGGCAATCATTTATTGCTGCTACTGACAATGAAAATTATTGTCAGGGTTTGATGGGAGGGATTATGAGCCACAATTTGATTGTAACTCTGAATTATTTTTTTTTAAAGAAATATGCTGCTGTAAGTTTGACTCTTGGACAAAATATGATTTTTTACATTTGAGATCAAATATAATCTTAGATTTAGAGAAAGGCATATAAAGGGGTTTTTAAACTGTTTTCTCCAAAGCCAACTCCATCCCAACAATTTCTCCATTTGAATTTCCAACCATTACAAGTCCTGCTGTTTCCACAGACTGACATTTCTCTGCTTCACTGCAGAGAACCATAACCCTCAACTCATTTAGAAATTTTAATTCATTTAAATACTTAGGCCTTCTTAAAAAGTATAGAAATGCTTTAATGCTTCATTTTTTTTCCCCCTGGAATGATTGTTGTTTATATTAGAGCTCAGACAGGCTCTGGAAAGCTGTCCCTGTCCCTGGGGATGGGTGGGTACAAAAGATGTGGTTCACAGGCTCCTGCTGAGCACACCAGGATGGCTGTGTCTGCTCCCTGGAACCTGCCCAGTTCCCTGGAACCTGCCCAGTTCCCTGGAATTGCTCTGGACAGCATGCAGGGACCTGGGCTGTGCCAGGGGGGAGCCTTTGAGTGCAGGGATTAAGCAACTGCCGGTGCAGTTTTCAGCTTAAACCGCAGAAGCTGTGGGTAAAACGGGCTGGCCTCATCAGTCACTGCCACAGTTAGTAAACTCTGTGACTGTGCAGCCAGCCATCCATCCTCATCCATCCATCCCTCATCCATCCATCCCTCCATCCATCCACCCATCCCTCATCCACCCATCCCTCATCCATCCATCCATCCCTCCATCCATCCACCCATCCCTCATCCACCCATCCCTCATCCATCCATCCATCCCTCCATCCATCCACCCATCCCTCATCCACCCATCCCTCATCCATCCATCCATCCCTCCATCCATCCACCCATCCCTTCATCCATCCATCCCTCCATCTGTCCCTCCCTCTGTTCATCCATCCATCCATCATCCACCATCCATCCATCCATCCACTCACCCATCCATCCGTCCATCCACCATCCATCCACCCCTCCATCATCTATCCATCCACCCTCCATCATCCATCCATCCATCCACCCCTCCATCCCTCCATCATCCATCCACCCACCCATCCATTCCCCCATCCATCCATCCTTCCGTTCCTCCATGTGGCTGCACGGACAGTGTCCTCCCAAAGCACAGAGCTCCCGGAATCTGTGTCCTTCAGGATGCTGCAGTGCTGATGGAGCCATCCCACTTCATCCTCAAGGCCTCTCCAAAGAGCACCATTACTCTGTGGGTAATTCATTGAGCAATCCCTGCGTGGTGTCACGTTAACCACAGCTGCTGTGCAGCGCCGTGTTCCCACAGAGGCCCTGGGCATGTTCCACTGCTCAGGGGCTGAAACGTCACAGAAGAGGAACTGCTCCCCCAGAAGTCTTGGTGAGGTGTTAAAGTAGGGCAAGGAAGGCAGAACTTGGAGCTGGAGTTCCTCCTCTTCAGGATCACTCAAGTAAATCACTTCCTCAGCCTGGGAAAACACCGACAGCCCTTAAAAAGGGTCACTTAAATGGTAATGAGTGAATGGAGTGAGTGAGTGTTAATTTTGTATGAGCACACCTGTTACCATTTTAAGTCATGAATTTAAATGCGTGCAAATCCATCTACTGCATTAAATTGATAGTTTTTGGGGTCTGGATTTCAGAAATAACTCTGTCATGGAAATTAAATGGTATTCAGAGATAGTTTTCCTCTACTGCAGCTATAACTAAAGATTTTTTTAAACTATCACTGTCATTCTCCTATTAGCTAAAAAACCCAGCCCAAAACCCCAAAAAATAATCAAGTACCTTAGAAGTAAGATAAACCTCCATGTCAATAAATACTTTCTGAAACCTCTGCTAAATGTTATCAAGTTAAAACTTGAGAAATAAAGCTGTCAATGCAGTAATCTAGATTGCAAAATTATGTAGTCTTTGGCAGTTTAAATGCTGGGGATTTGTTATCTATCTTGCATTTTTGAGTTGAAAGATGCACTTCTTTTCTTTTCTCTCCAGCTTGCAAGGAAGTTCACAATGTCTTTAAAACTTTGCTGCTTCCTTTTTTATGCCCCCCTTATGAAAGCATAACTTTCAGTTGGTAGAAATACTGAGAGAAAATCAGACATATTTTTTTTAAGAAGAAATTGAGGTAGTGCTTATTAATTTTGAGTCTTGAAGAGTTTTTGGATAATTTGCTTGCCAGAATTTCATAGCTGAAGTATCTGAAAGGGATGGTAGCATTTCCATGTGGGCAATCAGATTATGAATTTGAATGACTATTTCAGCACCTTTCAAAGTAGCCTTGCACTGTCTCAGGTGGCACATATTGCAAATAAGTTGTCAGAAAGTTCTCATTGGATGTGGGATGTGGAGGCCTGTGGTAGTTCAGTACTTTGCATTTTATTTCTTAGATGATCTAACCTGTTTTAACTGGATTTAGCCTCTTGAGTTTGTCTTGATCTGTTTAAGCACTCCAGGAATGTCAGGGTGATGTTCTGCCTGCAGCTAAAATACCTGGAGTTGATCTACTGTCCCCACTGTCAGGAATATCTTCAGTTTGTTCTGTCCAGTAACCTTGAACAAAAGCAGAGCAGCTCAGAGTGACATTACTTTGTGTTCTCATCAGGACCTCATGGTCTTTCTTCTCCAGGCAGTGCTGAAAACACCTCACCCTCAACATCCTCTGTGTACTTCTTAAAAATGTCACAGCTTTACTCTGAGAGAAGGAATTGGGGACAATTTTCCTTGAATTTGCCTCTGGCCTTTTTCCTATCAGAAAAACGAGGTGGGGTAAGGACTTAACCTGGGTGCTAAATCAAAAGCAGTTTGTACCTAGAAGTTGTGCAAGGAGAGAAACAAAGCACCTGTCAGTAACTCAGAATAATGGAGCCACTGAAAATCTTCGGAGCAGGATGAGCAGGAGGAATGGCCTTGTTTTCCTAAGTTACTCACTGGGAAAGGCTTAAGTTGTGATTGATGAGATGCCCGAGGAACACTAACAGCATCAGTCAGCTGGCACTTTGTGACTGCTGAGAGCAGTTGCTGAGACAGCCCAGGACTGCACCCCGGGGAGGCTGGCTCTGGATGGAAGTGTGCTTTCATCCTGCACAGTTCAGCCATGGCCTTGGTGCTTTCATTTCAGAGCCTTGAAAAGAACCCCTTTGTGCTTCCCCTGTCAATGCTCACGTTGGTGCAAATGGCATGAGACAGCGGGAGTGAAAAAAGAGACCAGACAGTCGCCACCTCTTGGAAAAAGGAACCTTTAACCTTCCCTCTGAGCTTCATTCAGCAGAGAATTCCTTAAAGAACTGTCCAGAATGTGCCAGAAAGAAGAAAAGTTACAACCAAGACCTGATCTGCTCATCTGCAGAATTAATTTAATTACACTTTTGTTTTGCTTATGTAATTTCCTTCTTCCTCCCCTCCTGTCAGACCCTGTTCTCTTCAAGGGATGTCTGACAAGGAAAAGCTGTGAATAGGATACAGCTGAAAGCTTTTGAGCTCTTGGGACTTGGTAGGGAATGCAGACCCTGTTTCAAAGCCTCCTTATCTCCTTGCTGCTGGATTTCCCTCCAGCTCTTTGAGAGGAGGGAGGGAAGGTGGTGAGGAAAGCACAGGAGCAGGGCAGAGGCAGTGAGTGGGCCTGGCTGCACTGCAGTGGGACCCACACTTCCCTGTGAGCTCCAAGAGAAGGGCAGTGAGCCCACTGCAGGTCAATTCACCCACCTTTAGAGATTCCCTGGGTAAGAAAATGTAAATCCTGCTGGTTCTGCCACTGCTGGCTGGTGAAGAAAGTGGCCACAGCTCACGGCAGTAGAGATGCCCACTTGGGCCAGATCCAGCTGTGAGATCCAGCTGCAACTCCCTGAGGAAAAGACACCACCAAAGGCTGCCCTGATCTTGGATTGTAGGATTACCAGAGGGTTGCTCGAGGTAAATTAACTTCATAATTTCATAACTGCTTTAATTAGTTTTCCAATTGTGCTTATACATCCTTTTCCCCTATTCCTAAAATAATGAAGATGTTTCTGTGCCCAGGATGTGACATTTGGACACACATTCTGCTGCTCACTTACCCAAGTCCTTTTTGCTTTTCCTTCCCTTTCAATCAAGCCCATTCTCTGGGGGGTTGTATCCAAGCACAGCCTTTGCTCCTCAGGTGTCTGAAGCCAAAGCACTGCTCAGGTAGTCCTGGTTTTCCTGTTGCAGTTACTCAGCTCACCTGCAAAGCCTGATGCAGCATCTCCAGCTCTGATCATTAACAGTCTTCCCTTTCCCTCCTCACATCATCCACACATTTTTCCTGGCTCTTCATCCAATCCATATTTATACTCAATGGGCATGAACTTTACTTATAAAGTTATCTCCAAATCAGGCAGGTTATCAGGAAAACTGAAGCTGTTTTTATCTTTGTCTCCTTGCTCCCCAGCACTTGCCTTATCTGAAAGTAAAGAAGTATCCCGGAAAAAGTAAAAAAGTATCTTGATCTTAAAGTAAAATATTTGTGAAAATTTATAGTTAAAATTTATAGTTAGCCTGGGCAAAATGAGCTCATTCTTCCTTCAGGGGCCTTCCCAGAAACAGCAGACGTGTTGTGCTTGAAATGCTCACACCAAATATGTCCCTTTGAGGTGCCACAAGTGGTTAAGATTTGACAAGGCTTCCACGGCAGCTGATGCTCTGCAGTTCCAGGTATCCCCATGCATGGCCTCTGCCCTGGCTGTGGCTGAAGGATTTTCCCCAGGACCATGACTGGTGTGTGCTCCCATCCCTCTGTGGCTCAGCAGAGCTGTTTTGCTGTGTTTGTGTGTCAGCTCTGGCTGTTGGATGTGTTTCTGTTTGCCACCCAGGCACTGTAACCCTTCTGCAGTGTATTTAAATTCTGTGTACCAGGGAGCACAAAGGAAATCTGGTGAGAGATTTGTTGATTGTTGGTACATAATGGTATCTTTTGGAGAACAGCACCTGGCCAGGCTGGAATGTGCTGCCAGTTGGCACTTTGGGGATACCTTAAAGTCAGGACAAAAGCTCTCTGTGATGCAGCTGTGTCACACCACTCTCACTGTGCAGTGCACAGAAGAGGCTCTCTGCAGCATCTGAAGGGCAAACAAAGGGGAAGGAGCCTTGACTGGTGAGCCCTGATTGTATTACACAGGGATCAGAGGAGATAAAACACAGTCTAGTGCACTGTTTGTAACATAAAGATTCCAGTTGCACAAGGTGGTGCTGCATCTGTGCCTCCCTGACAGCTGTGAGGAGGGTGAAAACCGCAGCTCTCGTTATGTTAAGATATTAATAATTAATTCTTCCTCGGAATTCTGCATGCTTAGGCACCATACAGAAGACTGGTTTTGGTTAAGGCTGAAATTTTTACAACTGCCACCTTCCTCTTCCTTCTAATTTTCAAAGGACACAAGTATTCAGAGCCCAAGGGTCTGTGTGCAGTGATGGATGCAGAGAGCTCAAACAAGCTTAGGGACAGAGGGTGACACGAGGTCCGGCTGGGGAATGGGTGTGGGACCCTCCTGAGCCAGCGTGGGCTGGTTTGCTCTTGGTGGGGACACGTAGGGGACAGGTACAGCTGCTGGTGTGGCAGCAGTTCCTGCCTGACAGCCAGGGCTGGTACCGTGGGGCTGGAGGTCACCTGAACCCCCAGGAGCTCTGGAGCTTGGCTGTTCCCTTGTGCCATTCCCCCGTGGAATTTCCTGAACAAAAAGGGAATCTGGGCCTGGGTTGTTGCTTTGAGGAAGAGCACCCAAGGCTCGGTGTTTCTGAGGATTGTTTTGTGAAATGAGCTGCACCTAAAAGAAAACCTTTGNAGCTCAAACAAGCTTAGGGACAGAGGGTGACACGAGGTCCGGCTGGGGAATGGGTGTGGGACCCTCCTGAGCCAGCGTGGGCTGGTTTGCTCTTGGTGGGGACACGTAGGGGACAGGTACAGCTGCTGGTGTGGCAGCAGTTCCTGCCTGACAGCCAGGGCTGGTACCGTGGGGCTGGAGGTCACCTGAACCCCCAGGAGCTCTGGAGCTTGGCTGTTCCCTTGTGCCATTCCCCCGTGGAATTTCCTGAACAAAAAGGGAATCTGGGCCTGGGTTGTTGCTTTGAGGAAGAGCACCCAAGGCTCGGTGTTGCTGAGGATTGTTTTGGGAAATGAGGTGCACCTAAAAGAAAACCTTTCTTCAGCTGAGATGGGGCTTAACTCGGGCATCTGAGGTGCTCGCTGGGATCAGTGGGATGTGGAAGGAGCTTGGAGGGGGTTCAGCTCCCACTCCTGCTCTGGGACACACAGGTTGCCAGGCTGAGCCCCCGCCCAGCCCTGCTCCTGCCCTCGGTGTGAGCAGGGACCTGAACTGGGACCTGCTGCTGGCCTGTCCCTGTGAACAGGGGCTGCTGGGTGTGCCCCACCTCGGGCTCCTGCACACCCAGCGTGCCCCAGCCCTGGTTGCCTGCAGTGCTGCACGTGGAGCAGAGCCAGGGGTGGCTGCTGCCCGCTGCAGGAGAGCAGCTCTCGTTTCCCTGCCGGACCAGCCCGGCACAGTGCCTGACTTTGAGGAATGCCTTTATTAGCTGGCTGTGATCTGTTGGCGAATGAGGCCACGCCAAATGTGCCTGCAGCCTCCTGCTGTGAGGAGGATGCTCCTCAGATCCTCAGCGCACCTTGGAGGTGTTTGCACATTACAGAGTGTTTGCAGTCACTTTGTCCTGCCTTTGATCACATCCTTGCTGAGTGTATTCTACTTGCGTGCCCTTCCCTCTCTGGCATTGATCCTTTTATAGCCTTTTATAGCAACTTGGGTTTAAATTCTCTTACAGTTCTCTAATTAGTGTTCTTTTCTCTCACTGCTGAGGCGCAGCCTGGGTCTGTTGTACCACCTGATAGTGTGGCTCCACACACACTGCCTGGTGCGTGGATGTGAGCACTGTGTAGTGCATTATAGGTGCTGCTTGTTAAATTCGGCATTTTAGGCATGGGTATGGGGAGTGTAGGAATACAACAAAAGGGATAGATATCTGGAAAGCATATTTTTGATGCCTCAGATTTCAATTATGCAAACTGACTTTGCTTCTTCATCATAGCAGGGGATAGAATTAGACTTGATGCTAAAATTTAAATGCAGGGAAAGCCTGAATTTTAGGCAAGGTGTATTACCCCAGCTGGAAAAAATCTACTGGCGTAGGAGGGGTTTGCTCTGCTGGCTGATGCCACAGTGAAGGTGTGATCTGCCCATGGCTCTGTCACAAGCCATGGCTCTGCATTTTTGGGCACATCTCCTGCCTGGGCTGGCTGTGTGGGAGCGGGATTGGCTCCCGTGCCTGCTGCCAGGAACAGAGTGGCCGTGTGCTGTTCTTGCCAGAGATTTACAATGAATACACCAAATATCTCCCCTCAAGCTGTGCTAGGAGACTGTGTGTGTTTAGACACATGCTGGATAACAGCACACCATCCCATGAATGCTTCCAAGTTCTGCAAAATATCCCCTCGGCTTCCATTTCCTTTCCTGGAGAAGTTACCAGATGCTTCGTTATTGTTTTGCAAAACAGGCTGCATATTACCCATATGTTTTCCCCCTTGTTTTTCAGGAGGCAAACTAAACGTTGGTGCCTGTTTCGAGTACTCATTAAATATTTTAGATAGGTTGGGAGTGAAGAGCAGGAGGTATTCAGAGCACAGAGCTGACAGGAAATCCGTGCAGTGGGGCATCCTGGCCGTGGCAGGCTGGAGTGGAGCTCCTGGGTGGCACATGCTTAATGGGAAGGGATTAATAACCTTCATACACTTGCAAGAAAGGGATATTTCAGGGTGGTAGCCAAGCCTCCTGGTGAGAGGTGGTAAGAGGTTTTTGATCCTTTAATCTCCTTTTTGAAGAAAAGGAGATGAGTTTCTTCCGCTGGGTCTAGGAGGGTTATCAGCAGCCACAGAGGCGGTGCAGGAGCAAGGGGGAGGTTGGGGCAGGCTGCAGGTCTTAAAGCCAGGCAAAAAAGGGAGAGGGGCTGTTCTCTGGGGCTGCTGGAGCACAGGGGGACTGAGGTGAATAACACTTAATTACAGGTCTTTGTTTTATGTTCTGCCGCTTGGCAGAGCCCCCATGAAGGGCATAAAGCTGTATCTGCACATCCTGTAAGAATGGGAATTCTGATAGTGCAGCTATTGAGGTGAGTTTAGGTCTGCCCAGAAAACGAAGACATGTCTGAAAGTGAATTGTTTATAAATTAAGTACAGATCCCGGGGTAAATATTAGTCAGAAGCAGGGGATAGATTCCTGTGAATAGTGCCTTACTTCCCAAGTATTCCCGTAGGTGCTGATGCAGCTGTGCTGATACTTAGTGATCTGAAGGAATTCAGATGGAAACTGGCAGATATCCATGTTTTGCTCTGTTGAACTCTCAGGAAGAAACTACTGTTTCAAAGTTTCTGATAAATATTTTGCTGTGTAAAACTCAGCCAAATGGTGCATAACTCACCACATTTCCCCCTCATCAAATTCCCCAGTAGTTTCTACACTATTTCATCTTGATTTTGTAAATGGCTTTTTGTTAAACTGCTTTGGGGAAGGGGGACGACTTTGCCATTTTTTAATATGTCTTTTTGCACCTCTTCATCTAATGCAATGCTGTAATAAAAAGCTTGCCTAGCAACCAGTAGATCCACTAAGGATTATAGGAAATCTTATTAACGTCACTTATTGACACAACCTTGACAATTCAGCTGTCATAAGGTTGACACTTCAATGGGTGACAAGTGCAAGAGATTATTAATAGTGTAATTTCTGATGTTTTTCATGTCAGAGTGGAAATATCAGTTGCTTAGGAGCTAAATTTTGGCTGCTCTGAGATCAGCTGAAGGGACCAGAAGGAAACAGAGAGCACAGGTTGGCCATAGGTACTTAATGTCCCTGCTCTGCTGTCAAGTGAGAGAAGGGCTCATCCAGAGTGGGGTTTCTTTGGAGAAAAGACTGTTCTGTGAGAAGGCTGGAGGTGTTCCTGATACCTCACAGAGGTCTATAGCTGGGAGGGAAAAGGTCTGTGATCTGGTGGCTTCTCTGCCTTCAGAAGCCTCCAGACATTTCTGTTTGCAGCTTGATTTAGAAAGGAATGACCTTGCTCCAGAACACTTGAGTAACTTCCTTAGCAATGCTCCGTGCTTTGGCTCCAGCTCTCTGTGCTGTTTTACTGCAAGGTGCCATGGATTTTTATTTCCCTTGAACTCTACCCTGACCACTACCTACTGCTTTGCAGATGGCAGCACAACCATCTGTATGAAGCCACCCCTGCTTTGCTTCCAGGCAGACTCAGGTCCCCGTGGAAGGTGAGCTCTGGTGTCACTCTGGCCACAGCTGGTTCTCCACTGGCAGGCACTGCTGTAGTTGGTACTGTGACCTCCCTCCTGTACCTGCTGGAAAACTGCTCCTGCTCCAGCTGGCACAAATGAGACAGGGATATGAAGATGAGGAGCCGTGCTCTGACACTGAATTTCTGGGAGCAGGAGCTGTGACCAGAATGCAGCTCGGAGGATGTGTCCCCACCTCTGAGGCTGTGCTGCCTGCTCCGTGTGGGGAATAAAGATGATGAAAATTCTGGCTGCTGGCTGCTCAAACTGGAGGGCTCTGCTCTGCCTCTCCTGCCGTGGGGGAAGGAGTTTGCAGTTTGAGCTGTGACAAATGCTCTGGGTGTTTTACTGCGGAGTTCCCGCTCAGCCAGTGCCCGCTACCCGCTCTGGTTACTGGGGCTGCTGGCAGCCCAGCCCTGGCAGCAGCTGTGGGCTCAGCACGGCCAGCCAGAGCCCAAACCCAGCAGCGCTGGGCTCCTCGTGTGTGTGGGAGTTAGGGGTGCTCAGAACCGGATGGCCTCAGCAGACCTGCGTCAGTCATCCCCCGGGGCTGGCTCTGTTCCCCTTCTGGAGGCCAATGCCAATCAGGCATGACTTGGAAAATTAGTTATAAAAATAGAGGTTTGTAGTGGCTGTGCTGTGCAGGTCTGCAAGGGAAGTTGCACACGTGCCAGGACAGTGCACACACAGTAAATCTCTGCCCTGTGTTGCATATAAAATAAGCTATTTAATTACAAGCTACTAAGACTTTACAAGCAAGTGAATCTGATTCATGCACATCATAACTTGCATGAAAATAATGCCTGTACTTCAACAGATGAGCATATAAATGAAAATGTTAAAAAGAAAATACTTTATTTCATCCTTAATTTGTGGTGGTTCAAGGCAATAACTGTCAGAGACAAATTAATATGGTTTATTAGGAGATCAACATGTTGGAGATGTAGCCTAATCTGTTCTGCAAGGGAATCATGCCAGCATGTAATGACAATACATAATGTATACAATTCCTATCGACTTTTTTCTGCTTAGCAGCTTGAATGAGTAGTAGCTTCTAAACTGGTGAATGCAGAAGTCTTGCAGAGCTCCTGAAGTCTTTGAATCTAAGAGACAGAAGGTTGGAAAACACATAATTGCTAAAGCATAGTTAATAACACTTTTTGGCTGAACAGGAAAATGCCATGGGGATGTTAATAATTAAATATGCTGAAAGTGTTATTTACATACCTGCTCATGAATTTGTTCAATGTGTATACAAGACACCTCTCAGTGTCTCACAAGTCAGGAGATCCTGGTTCTTTCCAATTATCCACAGCTTGTTAGACCTTCAAACATTGCACAATAAACACAGGAAGCTCCATTTCACAAATAACTAAATGTGCAATAGTCAATTGATGCTGTGGTTGTGATCTGCAGTCCATGGATGCTCTTCTGTGCAATGCTGTGGCACGATGCTTTAAGGTCTTGTTTTGTATGTGTATTTAAAAAAATATTACTCCTGATTGCTGCTCTGCACAGCTGAAGTAGCTTTCTTAAGTAAAGGTGGAGAAAATTGATTAGAACAGCTAGACTGTGGTTAAAGAAATAGTCATAAGTTCCCTGTTAATCGATGAAGAATTCTGTACAGCAGTAATGAATTCCAATATTTTTCCCTGTATTTAAAGTGTCTGGCAACAGGCCAGAGGTACTGAGGCTATGGGTTACAGTCTGTTTGGAAACAGCAAACAGGATTTTAACTGCATGATACCAATTGACTTCCAGCGTTTACAAAAAAATGGATTTATGGCCTCAGCTCTGAGGGAATTAGAAATACTTACCTCTACTCTTCAATGCTCTAGCAGCTGGTTTGAGGTGTTGGCTGGGTTTGATCACTGGCATTCTGCAGGAGGGATAGGTGGGTGATAAAAAGCAAAGCAGGCAACAGTTGCCTCCCCCAGAGGTGTTTATTAGCTCCTTCTGAAAGGGGGGCTGTAACTCACTGTGCTGGGGCTGACTGTACCTGTGTCACTCTTTGATAAAGACGTGTCTGCACACTTTGTCTGGCAGGGCCTGGAGTGTCTTCTGTGAAAAAGCTCCTGGAAAGCAACCCAGAAATCAAATATTTCCCTGCATTTTCTGCCTGTGTATTCATGGGTAGGGGTAAAAAGGCAGCACTCTGCCATTTGGACAGTAAATATCCCATTTCCCACCTGCTCTGTGCTGCCACTGCCTGCCACCTCACAGGCAGAGCCATGTCCCTTCCCCACAGGAGTGCCTGGGTTATGTTCTACAGCAAATTGCACATTTTCTGTGATTTTATATGGTCATTCTTCCATTTCTTTGGATGGTGAACCTACCCGTGCTTGGCTGGGGCTTGTGGCAGTCACGATGCCTCCCCTGTTAGCCACGAGTCCCCAGAGGTGACAGCCCAGTGACTGCGTGGGGCTGCTGTGGCTCCTGGGCTGCCCCAGGGACAGGTTTGTTGTGCACTCCAAATAAGTGGTGACAGCACTGGGGAGTGGAAACACCCCAAATGTCCTCGTCCACCCCCTTGTCCTTTCCCTCGCTGCCTGGGAGTACGGAGCAAAATCTGACCCAGGGAAAAGCGTTTGGGAATCAGCTTCAAAAAAACCCTCCTTTGGTCTGGGTTTCAGTGGAAGGAAATATCTGTACTTCAGAAGGAAACAGAGGAGACTCATCTTTTTGTGTGGCCAAGTGGAGCTGCAGAATTTTGCAGAGCTCTTTGATGAAGAAAGAGTGCAAGACAGCCATCTGGTCCCTGCCCATCAGCATTCACAGGCCTCCCAGCAATTTGCATTCTTCGTTTGCTGCGGAATGAGTGCTGTTTCCAAGACACAGGGGAGTCTAGAGAGACTTGTGAAGAGACCATTTTATTCCTTGTGATACCATTTATTAGGGAGATAATTAAAAATTCACCACAAATGTGCTTTAATTAATACATCAAGATGAGAATGTAAAGCCCTTAGGGTGAAAGAAGAAACTTCACCTTTAAATATAAAATGTACCTCACTTGCTTTAAAGTAGACCTTTGAGAATGGCAGTTTTACTTATCTAAGCTTTTTAGAAAGTTGAAATCTCTTTGTAACAGGTAGATAATGGTTTCAGCTGCTTTTTTTGTAGGCAAGGAAATAACAGCAGATATTGAAGTGGAATACCAGTATTTTCATAGCTGGGAAATTATCTGTTTTACACTTTTGGTAGATAAATTATCTGAGTAATTGTAGGAGAAATTCAGACTTCATGTGCAATATAAAACACCGAAGAGAGCTTTTAAGGAGAAGAATGCTTTTCAAACTTTATTTTCTGGAGGCTGGAGAAAAGGGAAAATACTTAAATAGGTGCCTTATGTGTAACAGGCCAGATTATTGAGCAAAACACTATAGTGTTCTAAATTAATTCCACAAGTTCTTTCTCTCGAGGTCTCGCTCAGTACCTCAGCATGGAACGTGTGCCTCCTCAGACTGGCTCTGTGCTCCTTGGGTTTAATTGAAACTGTGTTGATGTTAAACCTGCTGAAATAGTCACACAAACTGCCTGGGAAACATGAACAGAGCAGGATGCCTTGGCTTCCCCTGGCACACACAGCAAAGTGTTCTGGTGGGTTTTGGGGGTGCCTGAGAGAAACCTCTGTGGAATAAACTGGGGCTGAGCCTGCCCTGGCCATGCCAGAGCACGTGGGTGTGGGGGCTCTGCTTTGGCTCTGAGCTGACCCTGCTGCCTCAGTGAACCCAGACAAGAAAGATCCTCCCAGAAACATGAGTGTAACAGTGAATTTGTGGTCTTGGTTCTACTCAACACTGACTGGGCAGTGCCCTTGAAGAGTGGCACTTTTGTGGAATTCTGTGCTTTACTTTTAATAATGAGGCAAAGTAATTTGAACCTGAAGGGAAAATTGCCTATTGTGTTTGGGCTGTTTTTCCTGGTTTTTTTTTTTTTTTTTTTTTTTTTTTTTAGTAGTCTGGTTGCAGCTGGTAGAGCATGAAGGAAAAATAAAACAACTCAGAATGAAAGGCGGTGTCGGATACTGTGAGGAGTTAGCTCACCCAGCTGAACAGCTGGCTGCTGTGCATCCCAAAGCTCCTGAGGCTCTGTGCACTGCTCAGGTGATGGAACTTTAACTCTGGAAGTTAAAGTTGCTTGAAGAGGTGTCAGCTTCCCCTTTCCATCTTCAAAGAGGAAATGTTGGCTTCATGGAAGAGAGCAGTTATACAGAACTTTTGGAAAACTATAGCTGGAGGGAGCGGGAGAGAGAGAGAAAGACTTTTTTGAATATCTTAGAATCATAAAATAATATGTTGGAAACAACCTCAAGGATCATCTGGTCCAGCCTTTCATGGCAAACCCCAATCATGGGGATCAAATTACATTAGACGTGGTTGTTTTATGCAAAGGAAGATGAAGGCATCGAATGTATTTTGCTTTTCTGTACTTGTGCAGCTGTGTTGGACTACTGGATAGTCAAATTTTAAAGATACTGAGAAAGTTATGATTGTAGAAGCAAAACGAGAAGAGGGCAGACAAACCGAAGGTATTTTGGGTTTTCTGTGTGGCTTTGCCATACATGTGTAATAACCAAAGGGCATTAACAGGTATAAACCTATACTTCAGCACTGACTGGGTGTTACAAGCACAAGTAGGTGTATGAGCTTTTCTTTTGGCTTTTCCTGCATTTAGCTTGGCATCCAACTGCTGGGAGTTGAACTGTTAGCAAATAGGGCATCCTTCTGTTCTTCATAGCATCACCAGTCCAGGACTATATGGAATTGTTTGGTTACAACAACTGCCCTCAGTGTTTCCAATAATTTAGCTCTATTCTCTCTGAAATTTCTCTCTGGTTTGAATGATCTCAAGACTTAAAGACTGAACTCCAGTTGAATATTTCAGGGTTGGTATTAAAAAGCCAGCCCAAAGAGTGCTGTAAAGCTGTTGTGCATGCAGCCTTAGCAGCAGGTGAGGTGTTATTCAGCTGGAGCACTGAAAATGTCCTTTATTCCTGCAGACTGACGTGGGCTTGGCCATGGGTTTTAACACAGGATTCTGGGTAGCCCAGGGTGAGATTTTTTTTCTCTGTTTTGTTTTGCTAGAACTGGACTCCAAGCATAAACTGGTGCATCCTTTCTTCTTTAGATCTGCATTTGGCAGCTACTGGGGAGGGCTGCTTTTAACCTCCATCTGTTATCAACTGATGCTGTTACCTCCAGGCTTTAGGTGTGTTTTATTTAAAGGTGTGTCTAAATGTTTAGCCTTCAGAATACTTATTTTTTGTTCCCTATTATGCATTGTTCTGGTAATAAAAAATCACATATATGTCAGTAAAAGTTTGATTTCTACCTCAGTTCTGATATAACCTTTGCTCTTACGTGGCACCAGTAATTAGTCTGCAAACCACCATTGGGGTGTAATTCCTAACAGGAGGGGAGGAGCTCAGGGTGCTTTTATGAGCACCTTGGTTCCAGGGAGAAGTATGTGTGTAATGAAAGCTAATGTTGCTTAGAGGATGCTCAGACTCCCCCATCCTGTAATCCTCAGGTGGCCTCAAACACCTGTCCCAGCTTGGCAAGGGAGCCAAAATGAAGATCATTCACTCTTTCACAGGCCTGGGAGAGTTTTGTAAGCAGAGCCAGCCAGTGTGCTCCTGCTTTCGCAGTGCTGAAATGAAAATAACTGATTGTTTGATTTTACATAGTGAACAGTTTGCTCAGGTCACACTCCATGTCCAGTCCTCTTGGGCCATGCTGCAGAGGATACAGTTTTTTAGCCCTGAAATCCAGAAATCTGTAGAGGCACCAAAAGCCCCCATTCTTTACTTTTGCAATTTAAATGAAGAAAGGCTGATGCTCTCATGTCTGCAGCAAATGAGAGATAAGGAAAGAAACTTCATGGGGTTCTTATGAATGCTTTTGACGCTCATTTTCAAAGTTGAGACTTTACAGCATATTCTTATTAGATACAGTGATAGAGCTGATGAATTACTTTTTAGATCAGAGAAGAATGCTGATAAGTTGGATTTGGTATTGTAGCTGTTGTTGTGGTAGAAAACATTATCTCTACTAGAAATACATTCTGAAGAGCCTTGTTTGCCTTTGCCTTTGTGAATGTCACCCGGATGATAAAAACGTGCATTCAGACAATGGGGATGGATGTGCTTTACTCGTGAGTCCTCAGGCTCCACGCTGTCTGTGGGTGGGGGTCTCAGGAGGGCCCTGTGCTGTTGTTGAGCAGCCAAAGCACACGATTGCATGATACCAGTCCTCTGTGCCCCTCCTGATGCAGATGCCAGCCTAGAGCTGCTCTCCTCTTCTCTCATGTGGAGCTGAGGCTGTTCTGGCCCCAGGAGGACAAACAGGAGTGCAGGAGAGGCTGTGCTGGGCAGCTCTGCTCCCCCAGCTCTGAGCATGCCATGAGCTGCTCCTGCCAGAACCTTCCCCCTCTCCATAACAGCCTCCCTCCAGTCATTCCAAAAGGGGTTTTCCCCAAATTCCACCCCACTAAGGACAGACAGGGTCAAAATACAGACTTGTTTCTTCCAGAGTCTCATTTTCCTCTTGTCTTGCAGACTTGCTGCACGCAGGGAATGACACTGCTATTGATCATCGATCCCGACCCATTGCTGGGACAATGTGTGCAAAGCAAAGGGGGCTGATAAAAGTATTGCTCTGTGCCTGTCAAAAACCTTGTGGTGTAACCATGGAGTGTCACCTGGGGTTTTTACAACATGACAAATGGCACAACCTGCTAAGTACAGAAGAAGAATGATTTGTATTTTATGCTTTTAGTGTGCTGCAGAGACAGGATGAGCTGTGCAGCGGGAGAATCCTTTGCAGCAGAGAGGGCAAATGTCAGTGATTCCTGCAGACCACTCAGCACATCCTCCCAGGTGTCACTGCTTTAACTGAGGGAGAAGTATTCCCTGCAGGAATGTTTCTGAAGGAGAGTGTTTGCCATGGTTGCCAGAGGCTGTGGCAGGAAGTGGCCGTGTGGCAGTGGATGGGGTTTGGTGAGAGCCAGCTTGGCTTCAGGGTGGGTTTGATGACTCAGTTGCTAAAAAGGCTCAGTCTATTATGATTAGTGTTGGGGCAAGTCTTGAGGATTGAAAGGATTGTTCAGGTTCAGAATTTGCAGCCCCTCCCTGCTGCCCCCCTGACTGCAGGGATGTAAGGATTTCTCTCTCTGACAGCTAATTAGACTCAGTTCAATATGTATGTTGTAATCCGTGGGAAAAAAAAATCATCTTCTCTAATGGCTGGGAAGAGCTGTTGCATTTAAAAAATATTAAATAATTAACCTTTAGTCCTTAGAAATAAGAAGTTTCAAAATTACTTTAGTGCCTCAAATTTCAACAGAGGGCAGTGTGACATTGCAGTTTGCATCTCTGGAGCATTTTCTCTTGTGATGATTTATGTGAAGACTCTTCCACTCAGCGTCCTCATTAAGCTTATTATAGGAGTAATAGCATTGCTGAAAGCACAGGGAAGATGTAAACCAGGAGAGATTTTTACAATGGCTCGATGTGATAAAGGCAGGATAAACAGGAGAACACTTTAAGGTAATGGATGGAGTCAATTACAGCAGCATCCCAGGGTCCAGGATAGCAAACAGGGTTCTGCAGTGAGCCACGGGGAGAGGTTATGGTTATGGATCAGCTCCTAGCTGGGGAATATTTCACAGGGTTTGTTTGGTGTGCAGAGCTCAGCCAGAAGGCTGCAGGCCATAGATCGTGGTTCCATCGAGCTGTGCCTGCTCTCCCATTACCTGGGTGTCCCAAAGGGCTCGGCTCTCCAGAGCAACAGACAGCTCTGTCAGCAGCAGCTGATTTAGGTGGTCCCCCAAAGGATGCTGCATGGCTCCTGGCAGCATCACCTGCCAAACAGGTCCAGACTGTTCTTGTACAGCTGGTGCTGATAACAGTGCCTGGGAAGAAGCATTTTAGCAAGAGAAGACCAGAACGGGGCTTTCTGGGTTGGTGAGTTCAATCTCTTGCTATCACAGGAAGCTGTATCATATAATCCCCTTCAGGAATTTCTCACACTTGACTTTCGAGCAGGCATTGCCTTTCTCCAGAGGTGATCTAACTCAGAGAAAATACAGAAACTCAACCTCCTCTTCTGTTCATCTTCTCCTGCGTTCTGCTGGTGGAGACCCTACTGCAAAATACCCAACAGGAAGCGTAACTGTTTCATCTGTTAAATGAAACAAACCCAAACAATAACTCTTCCATTGGGATTTTTTGCATAAGGAAAATAATAAGTATTTGTGTACACCCTGTAGGAACGTCATGTTTTGTACTCTGCCTGCAAGCTCTACAGCAGCAGTTAATTAACAAACACAATTCCCAGAGCCCTGTTGACATTAATCATTGTTGCTGGTGCACAAACACAGATGTTTTGGCATGAAAAGGTGCTTTGGTAGTTGAAGTTCTTGCTGTTGCTGAACTTTACAGCAGTGCTCATTTAAGCCCAGTTTAACAGGTAAGGAAAGAACTGATGTTTATAAATGGATGAGAGCAAAGCATCATGGAGAAGGGTGGCTGCTGTGAGCACCAAGGCTGAAATATTTGGATGTTACTTTGGTGACAGTAAGTATTAAACTAAGCAAGGAGTTGTGGTTTGCTAACATGAGACATAAACATGCAGAAATCCTTTTAATTCCATATTGGAGTTGATGGAATCCCCATCCCTGGAGGTGTCCAAGGAACACCTGGACATGGCACTCAGTGCTCTGGGCTGGGTGACAAGGTGGGAATCAGTCACCGGTGGGTCTTGGAGGTCTTTTCCAACATTAATGATTGTGTGGTTTGAAAGCTCTTGAACTTCTTGGTGTGAGAGCTGCAGCAAAGACTTGCCCAGAAGTTGGTTTATTGTCATCGTGTTCTTCATGACTCCTGAGTTCTGTCTAAATAAAGTTGCAGTGAGCATCACTCAATTACAGTGTATCAGCAGGGGGAAATGCAGTGCTAAGCACGAGGAGAAAGAAATGAAACTGGGTTTTTAAATGTCCCTTAAACTTGCTGTCCCTTGAAACTGAACTGCATGGTTGCTCGTGTGTCCTCCTGAACCCCTGGAAGAAAGATGGGAAAGAACTTGTCACCATTTCAATAGGAATCAGCTTGTAAAGCAGGGCTGGAGCCGAAATCAGGAACCCAAATGAGAAGGCTGGGAAAACATGTGAATAGAGAAAATGAGGAAAAAAATAATTTCAAGAGACTACTTTAAGTAGAGCAAAAATGAAGATAAGCCGTTTTTAAGTGGCTTTATTGAAAACAAAGCCTATATTTAGCCTCCTAGATGGCTGGAATGGCTTTTAAGGGAGATATCCTACAGCCAGTTTGGATCCAGGTTTCTGGCAGCGCGGTGGGATGCTGTGTGTGCCTGCGTTAGTCCCAGTCCCCGGCCCTGTGCCTGGCAGCTGGGCTGTGTGCTCGCCGTGGCTGTTCCGGGGATCACAGCGCTTACAGCGGGAATGCACACGCCGTATCCCCGCCTGGAATTGCGAAGCAGCTCTGCGTTGCTGCAGGAGCGTTTCCGCAAAGCCGGAGCAGTCCCGCGCCGCCGGTGCGGCCCGGCCGGGGGCAGCGGCGCTGCCGTCCCCTCCCGGAGCGCTCCGCCCGCCTGCAGCAGCTCCAGCGCCCTCCTGCCCATCGCTCCTTTCGCCTTGTTCGGAAGGTGTTTTCGAGAACCTGAGACAGCCTCGCTTCTCGCGTCCCGTCCTTCTGGAGCATCCCCGGTGCCGGCTGCCGCCGGCCGTGGCAGCGGGGCCGCAGCGCGGTGCCTGCGCGGCTGCGGAGCGGAGCCAGCCCGGCCGGGCTCGGGAGCTGCTGTGCAGGGATGGGCTCTGGGAAAGCGCCTGGTGCCGGTGCCTGCCGAGCCCGCCGAGCTCGGGAGAGGGCACTGCGGCTCCGGGGCCCGGGGGACAGCCCGCGCCTCCCTCCCGCAGCCGTCAGGCAGCCCGGGGCACTGCCACACCGGAGCGTTTCGCACACGGCAACAAAATACAGTTTAGCAATCTGATTTCACCCCATCTCCAAACGGCTCGCAGACATTTTTTTCTTGACAAAACGCCTGTTGAATCAAAATTCATATTGTGGTTCGACTTTAATGGTGTGTTTGGTTGGTTTTCCCTCTGGTTGAGGGGCAGGAGCCCGCACCCGGGGGGGGCCCTCCGGAGGGTTGTGCTGAGTGACAGGAATTGTTCCGCGCTCACCCCGTGCTGTGACACTGCCCCGCGCTGGATCTGGATCCGCGCTGCCCAGGCTGGGGGCACAGCCCTGCATCCCAGGCAGGGGCAGTCCCGGTGCTTCAGGCACCAGCTCAGTGTGAACAAAGCACCTTCTGAAGGCATGACAAAAGCAGTGTCTGCTTGCATATTGAGCAGAAGGAGGACAAGCTATTATTAAATGATTGGAGTGAGGAAGAACATTTCTTTCTACCCTTAGGCTAATATTAAATATTCTCAAGGTCAACTGTAAGAGAATATAGAGAAAGACAAGAAGCATAGGTGCTGTCAGTTGTATTTTCTGTTCTCATTTAACTGTAGCCTTAAAATCAGAATTATTTATAGCCGTGATGCAGCTCCCCGTGACCCTGCTTCCTCCACCTCAGGAGTGCCTCTTGTTTGTGTTCAAAAAGAAGCTGCAAGTTCTTTGAGTCACTCCCTGTTGTGCATACTGGACAATAGGAAATGCCTGGAGTTTTCTTGGCTTCAAGTTTAATTACAGTTTTTCTGCTGCATATGTATTTGATCTGTTCAGTAGCCAGAGCCTCCCCAGACATAACTGCTCTGGGATGGTCTATCCTGCACTGATTGGGATGGACACCTTTAATAGATGAATTGATGTACTAAGGAAACATCTAGGTACAAACATAAGGAATTTGAACTTTGAAGGCAGATTTACACTGCTGACTTGCTTGTGTTGAAAGTGGGGATAGCGGGGGTAGGGCTTTCCCTGGGCTGGGCAAGGTGCTGATGTTCTTTAGGGCTTCCTCCTTGAAAGGTGATGCTGTGAGCCTGAGCACGAGGGGCTGATGGGACATGTGGAGGCTACAGGATAAAGCTTATCCTTGAATTTGTTCTAAATTTAGGTCAACATCACTGAGACCAGAATAACTTTTAAAGGTTTTAATGTTAAATATTGCTTTCATATGTGTGGACTTTGCTGCTGGTGGAGGGCAAGAGAAAAGAATGTTCACAAAGTGCTGAAAAATTCCAACGAGCCATTTTAAAAGCAAAGAGCCTATTTTTAATCTGTTTCAGTAAACATACTTCAGGCTTTAAACAAGGGTTATTCAGCCACTCTCCTACTCATCACTCACAACAGCATCGTTTCTAACCTTTCAGGTGTTCTTGAGCAAGTCACTTCACCTTCTCTTGCCTCAGTTTCCCATTTATGAAGGGCATGGAGATAATAACTCTTGTCTACTTCACATGAGTTATAGGACACAGAGTGCAGGACTTACTTTAAGCATAAATGCCAGCCCTGCTGAAGTCATACAGTCATAAAGTGTATGAGTTTATACTAATTTTCTACTAACCTGATAATCCATTTGATTAAATAGTTGCATGTATGTTAGTTCGACAGTGGGATGAATGTCAGTGTTACGAGTGGCTGCAGAGCTGGAGATGTGTGTGCGTACAGCCAGGGTGTTGGGGGCTTTGGCAGCTGGCTCAGTGGGTGTCATTATTGGCTAAAACACACATGGTTTGCTGATGTGTGGGTTGTGAGTGCCTGTGTAACTGCAGGAGTTCAGGTGATAGGTTTGTAAGAAAAGCTGTGTGGGAAATCCAGCCTGTGAGAAATGGCTCCTCTGTACCCTGCTCTGCAACTCGAGAGTTAATTTTTGGGTGTCTGAACATCTTCAAACTTTTTAATGAATGAGGGCGAATCTCAATCAAATCTGAATCCAATCAAGCATGGCCTTCTTTTGAGCGTCCTAGGGCAATTCAATCTTCTTTTTCTTTGCATTCTTTGCTGCTGTAGATTTTAAGTGTTTCACAATCATTTTTGGATAGAAGATTCTGGCCCAGCTCGCTACCTGCCTGTGTGCTTATCCTGTTTGTGACAAGCAGTTTCTGGAAGCTGAAGGCACAGGGGCTCTCTGTGTTTATCCCTGTCTGGCAGAGCGCTTTGGGGTGTGCTGAGCTTGGGGTCTGTGCTGGGGCTGCATCCCCTTGGAAGCTGTGTGTGCTTGTATGCTTCCCGGAACATACATGGATTTTAGCAAAGCCATGAAGGCATACTTAATTGGGATTTAATGATGAACTTCCTCCTTATTTGCGTAACAGGCGATGCCAGAAGTGCCACGGTGATGCGTTTCCCTGTCTCAGTTTCCCAGTCCAGAGTCACTAACAAGGAGATGACGCTCTGTTGCAGGCGCTTTCCCCGCGTTCCATCTCTCAGAGCTCCATCCCTCCCCACATTCCCATGCCAGGCAGCTCAGTGAGAACCAATCAGGGAATGTGACAAATGCTGAGAACGTTTCTGTCTGCCTTTGCTGCCGGTGGAGCGCTGGTTGTGTTTGCAGGATGTCAAATGATGTGTGCAGCAATCAGCTCGGCTCACTGGCACTCGGGGAGGGGAAGGAAAACCACCCCTGCCTCTCCCCTGCCTTTAGAGGTACAGCAACTGAGTAGATGCTTCAAAAGCTATTTTAAAAAATTCATTAGAATTTTCTAAAAAAATGAATTTATTTCTTATTTGCAAGCTTTCCCCCCTTCTCTCCAGAGCCTAATTTGATGTGTTTTTATGTAACCACTGATTAGTTGGTTATCAGCTGTATGCTCATCTCACCCCTGACTCTGAGGCAGGCTAATGCAGAAGGCAGGTAATGCAGCAGTATTATGAAATGAGCACTATCATGAAGTGTATTATTTGCTATTCAAGGCTTGATTTCACAGCTCATTATTCATGTAGGTTCAGCTATACCGAGTTCCCTTGGGCCAGTCAGGTTTTATGCTGATGCAAGTGCAAGCAAAGCCAGCCCTCTGATTTGTATATTCTCAGCATACACCTCCATGTTTTTAATCACCTAGTTTGTGTATTTGTCTGGGCTGCTCTCCCCTGCCACCCCCTTGGCTGGGGCTGTCTTTTCCAATGGAAGCTCAATGTCAAAAATAGAATCCAGATGTGGCATTTCACCACTCCTGCAGCACCTATTGGGGTGTGCAGTGCCCCAGAACACAAAAGGCTTGGTCAGCCCGGGTCAGGCTCTGTGCTCACACAGACACATGTGTGAGGAGAGCCCTTGGTGTGCTGCAGGGGTCCTGCAAAGGCTGCTTTGCCTGCAGGTTTAATCAAGAGTACGGTACCTGTGCCTGTGCTCTGTCTGGAACTCTGTGATTAGGGTCTAATCAGGAATTTGTGCTGACTATTCATCATACATTTTAATAAATTCATACCTAAGTGCTGTAAGTGGGACAAATTGTGCACACTCACAGGTGGCCTCTGCGTGAACATCCAAAAACTGAACTTCTGAACTCTGGCAGAAGCCTGCTATGAGAGGGCTGTAAAGCCTTATAATGCCTGAATTAGACTAGGGGCACATCCCAAATCCTCCAGGGAGACCTAAACCAGACCCACTGATTGGGTGGCACGTGTTGGGCTTTTGTACACAGGCTGCAGAGGGAGAACTGAGGCCTTGGGGTCCTGGACAGCAGAGCTGGGCTTGCAAAAGGAGCGTTCCCAAAGTGAGAAGTGGTCTTGGAAGGGAGACCAGAAAGGAGGTCCTGGAGGGAAGATCCTGGACACTGGATATGAGTAGGGGGATGAACACTGGGGATACCCAGGGTCCTTGACCCTTGAGAGGGACAACTGTGCACTGCTGGAGCAAGACAACTTCCTGTTTCAACTCCCACTTCACAGTGAAGTCGAGACCTGCTGAGCAAAGATAGCACTGAGGGCATGAGGGGGGAAGCTCTGATCTCCTTGGGTTCCTTAAATGAACCCCAGAATCCAGGTCTGCTACAGGTTGTTGCTTGCTCTGACTTGCGCATTGCACAAAGGGGAAAAACCTCTTTGTGCAGCTTCAGAAATCTCCTTTAGTGCATGGTTTGGCTTTGGGGACCTTTGCCACAGCTCTCCCTTACAATGCACACAGGCAAAGCTCACTGGGATAGCATTCAAGTGCAAAATTCTCCCTTGGGAGCTTCTGGGAAACACTCAGCTCTGTTCCATTGCTCTCCTGTGTGTTTGGAAATATCCATGGTGTCAAGAGAGTCACCATATTACACTGTAGGTGGGAAGGACTCAATCACTCTAGCAAGGTATTTTCAATAAGCCAGGACTCAGAAAGAGATCCAAACAAATGTTATGATGAGGAACAGAAAGATTATTAGTAAAAAATATTGGTTTTGAAAGTGCACAACTTTGGAGGGACTACCAAAAGTAAATGTCAGTTGTTTGGCTGTTATACAAGCCTACACCATATTTCTTTTACTTGACAATAGAGAGTTGGGAGAGATGAAATTGTCATTTGTAAGGGAGCTGGGAAATACAGGTTTTCTCTCAGCAACATGAGTGATGTTCAGGTCTTTCTCATGCAAGCACAACTCGTTTTACAGAACAAAACTCTCCTCTGCTGCTTTATTATCAATGTTCTTCCAAGAAACAATCCTAGCTGTGTTATTATATTAATATATTATTTTCTTGTTTCTTTTTCTCAGTACACAGGGAACGTTCCTTTATGTCAAGAGGTTCCCTTGTGTTTTATTCCAATTTTTAAAGATAATGTTTCTGTTGTATAATTTTAGTTGAAGATCATTTTATGTGAAGGATAGTGGGGAGGATTAAGGTGTCATATTAGTTCTTCCCATTTTTGGCTTGGATTATGGACCCAGAGGAAAGAAAAGAGATTCTGCGCCTGCATGGCAAAGGGGAGTGGGTTTGGAGGGACAATGAAGACTGTCCATCCTGCTTGGCAGCTGCTGTGGTTTCTCCCAAGAAGTGAAACAAAATCAATTTCATCCCCTCCGAGAGGTGAGATAGCTGAATCCTGTGTTTCTTGTTTGGTTTGAAAAACACGTCCCTCTGAAGGGCCCTTCCTGGGACACTGTACTTGCATGTTGTTCCTGTAATTAGATTGAGTTAAACACTTCTGCCTTATAAAATTAATGTCAGGACTATAAAACTTGAATTATAAAACAATCTAAAATTGCTTATGAAGAAAGAATTCATTCATATTCTCTCTCATGCAATAATTTCTGTTGTGGAGATTTCCCATGCAGTTGTTTTGGCCAGCTACCTGGAAGAAACCTGGGTGTAGCATTGATGTAGAAGTGATATAGTAAGTTGCATAAAGTTTCCCTATGGCATCCTAGAAAGAAAATAAATATTCCAAAGAGCAGAGGTTATGAGTCCCAGTGAAAAACAACACTTTAGCCTAACTGCACATACAGGCTGGTAAATATACTGCCTTCTGTCAGGGCAGGAGAACTGCAAATGCATATTAGCTGAATCCGTGCCAAGAAGTATGACTGCACTTGGATCCTCTCAGCAGCAGGGAAAGTACTACTTCGTGTCAACATAAATTTGTGCATTTCTTTCATGGTGGGGAGAAAAACCCATAACTTGTTTCAGACCTACTGCTCTGTTTTACATCAGAAACACAAAATGCTGGTTGTATAAATTTCAAACGCAGGGTAATTTAGAAAGATGAAATGGTCTAGACACCTTGTGGTATTTGTGGCAATTATGTGCATCTTGTTTCTCAAAGACGTTTATTTAAGTTTATGTTTAGGTCTAGAAATGAGAAAAGGAAAGGAAAGGTGGTCATGCCAGAAGTGCAGCCAGCCAGAGGGGTACTGAGAGGACTGTAAGGGCAATTCAAATTCATTATTTTCTACTGAGACAAATACAGAGTAGAGAATTCAGAAGGCTGGTTTATTGTTTCATTTATCCAGTGGAGAAAGGATTGTGACTGCTCCTCTGTGAGGTTCACCTGTCTGACAGGGAAACAAACACCTTCCCACAGCAGCCGGGCTCCGGAAAGCCAAGCCTTGTGTCCTTTAGGCCTGGCTTCAACAGCAGCCCTTGGAGATCACCTCAGAGCTGTCCTTAATTCAATTTGGGGTGAAATACTGGGGAAGGGCTTAGGCAAGGATTGTAATTGCTCAAACCATTAAGATTGAAAATAGCTGCTGACGGGAGTTTTCTCCTGTATGGCAGAATTTCGGAATTGCAGTCAGGGGTGCGATAGCCTTTCATTAACATCAGCACCCAGGATAATGATACAAGTAAAACTGTTGTACTTTATTGCATTCTTGCTGTCATTTAATTGCTCGATAATAGGTTTTCATAACAATAGAGGCCCATGGAAAGTTGGCTGGAGTAATCCCCACTGCTGAATTAACTGTGGCAAAGTTGCCGTTAACAAAGCGAGTTGTTTGGGGAGGTCATTCCGAACAGATGGCCATTATTTAGGGAAAACTGCTCCAGAGCTGGGTCTCATGAGGGAAGCTAAAGTTCCCATCTTTAATATGAACTATATGAAAATGTGCAAAAGGGTTCCCAGGGCCAGGCAGACAAAAGAAGGGCTGTGCTGGAAAGCTTCACAGTGGTGCTGTTGTGAACAGCAAGTGCTGAGAGGAGCAACGTGGTGCTTTGCTTTGTTTTTAATGTGGTCAGAGATACCCTCTTCTCTTGATGACCTTAACCACGAGCAATCTGCTTCGTCTCATTGCATGAGCCCGTTCTGCATTGAGTCAAAACTCAGACTACCACCTTGGCATATTAATATTAATCACTATTAATAAAACATAATGCTTACATGCAAATGGGTGCTTACATATGCAAACATGGGGGTTCAAACATGGTGATGCAAATGTTGAAACGCTGCTGTTTGTTACATTTGATGTTCAGGAACTCCAGTGGGATTTTCTTCTCATGAAAGAGCTCATGTCTCATTTGATCACTCTGGGATGTGGTTTGAAGAAAATTAATTAGCTGGAGTGGAGTGGACTATGAATTTTATTTTCATGAGTATCAGACAATCTGTTTTGTAATTCAGTTGTAATTTCCAGTGTGAGGATGGGTACACAAGAGGACAGTGAGTGTAACTGTCATGGTTTTGTTACTGAAGGTGAGGCCGAGATAAAATAAGTCTGTTTTCCAGGGAGATTTCTCATACAAATTGAAGTTGTAGCTGCCAGTCAAATCTCTTTTCTATTTGTGACTCTCAGCTTTCACTTATAAATTTCAATGAATAACAAAAAAAGTTAAAGGCCTGCAAAAGACCCATGTTGAGCAACAAACTATTTTTGAAGAGCCCTTTTCCCTCCCTCACATAGATAGGAAATAAATACAATCCCAGCTTCCTAAAGCATTCTAAGATTGTCAGATACCCAATTTTCCTCCCATAAGAGGCATCTTAACCTCTCAGAGAAGGGGTGTTTTGCTTTTTGGGATTCTCAGACTCTTTTCATCCTGATATTAGGAGTTTTTGTGTGCAGTGCAGTTGGATTTGTTACCTCAGAGAGGACTTGTCCAGCAAACTGGGGTGGAGGGAGGGTGTCCAGCAGCGTACCTGGCCTGCCTGCACCTCGGGGGCTGTGCTTTAGAAGGCTGAGTGTGCTGCTGAAATGACTTTAATGGGAATGTTTTTCCATTTAATATAAGTCAAGCATTGGAACTTACACGGTCAAACCACACGTACCTCAGGTCCTGGGGCTCTCCCAGGTCTGGAAAGGCCAGAGGTTGTCTGGGCCTGCTTGGAGGGCAGATGATGCCCACGGGAAGGTGGAGCTGCAGCCCTGGCTTGCTGCTGGCTGTGCCCTGGGCACTGCACAGCTTCTCCTCCTGGGCTGAGGCTTCAGCTCTCCCTGGGCAGCTGCTCCACCCTGCAGCCAGCGAGGTGCCACGGGCACAGAACGGGCACTGAGGGCGCTTTCTGAGGCAGATGCAGGGTGCACTGGTCAGTTTGGAAGCTCCCAGGTCTGCAGGCAGCACGAGGGATGGCCAATACCCACTGAGGCAAATCCTCTTTTAAGGGAAGTGGTGCCACGGTTTCCAGAGAGCTTTCCCTTCGGGCACATTCAGCTGCTCCCATTCCCACCCTCGTAAAACAGTGGTGTAGATGCTGCCAAGACCTCTACCATGGGACACTTCATATTTTAGGTGTGGTGGAACAGTGCAGGTTCAGTGCCTAATTATAAGTGTCTGAGTAGCAACAAATGAAATCAGAGAATCACAGAATGTTAATTTTTTTTAGTTGTTTTTTTTTGTTTGTTTGGTTTGTTTTGTTGGTTTTGTTTTGGGATTTTTCGTTTTT
>VWZW01000842.1:96330-133340 GCA_013397115.1 Edolisoma coerulescens | reverse complement strand
TTGGTTTGGTTTTTTTGTGTTACTCATGGGCTATATCCCTGCTTGGGAGGAAAATACAAAACTGCCCCAAGAGCATCCTCTCTGCTCAGCTGCTAATGAGCTGATGGAGTGATGATGGTTCTCCACAGAGAAGCTGCAGTGTGCCAGTCCTTTCAAGCACAGGGCAGGGCAGCTTGGGAAAAATCAGTGTAACACTAAACACGAGGGAAGTTTGTAACTTGCTGCATGTGCTCTGGAACAAATGACAAGTCTATCACTGTTGTGGTCACTGCTTTGGGGATTATGAAAAGCCTGCAGTTTGTTCATGTCTTGGAAAAACATCTAAGTTGTTCACATGTAAAGCAAATTGACTTTTTGTTTACTTTTTTTTAATGCGACCATAAAATTTTATCTATTGTAAATTAATTTGTTTTTAGTCTTGTACTACAGTATTCCTCTATTAAACGCAATCAAACAATGCAAAATGTATTCAGGGAGCTAATCATCTGCAGAAATGGCTCAGTGAGTGCTGAGGCTGGACCAGAGCTATCAAATGGAAGTCATGGAAGATAGGGATGCAAAAACCAATTAAATCACTTAATCCTTCGAGCCTCAAATGCAAGGCATTTTCTTGGAGAGAAGGATGGATCAAACTGAGAAGAATTACAGTAACGAGGACATTTTTGGTGTTTATTTTGTTGCACTGAAGCATTAGCCATGTTGGGGAGGGCAAGAGCAGGGTGTCACTTGCTTTTGTGCAGCCAGGGCTATGTAACCCTGGCAGTCAGGGCTGTGCTGCTGTGGTGTCCTTATTCTGGGTAGGAAGTGTAAGGTTGTGTGGTGGGAAAACGAGCCATGGGATGTCTGGGGTATGCCAGCCATCAGCTGTGGCTAAAGCAGCTGGGTGTGGGGACTCCTCCAGAATGCACTGAAAGTGTTGGAGAGAGGCTTAGAGGGCACTGGGTCAGACTTGAGATCACAGAGTTTCTTCACAGAATGGTTTGGGTGGGGAGGGACCTTAAAGCCCATCCAGTCCCACCCCCTGCCATGGGCAGGGACACCTCCCACTGTCCCAGGCTGCTCCAAGCCCCAGTGCCCAGCCTGGCCTTGGGCACTGCCAGGGATCCAGGGGCAGCCCCAGCTGCTCTGGGCACCCTGTGCCAGGGCCTGCCCACCCTCCCAGGGAGGAATTCCTTCCAAATAGAATTTATTCCTTCTTCTATGAGAAGGGTCATCTGCTCTCACATGAGGGGTTCAGTGAGCACAAAACTTTTCTCTTTGCTTGCATGGCAGGGCTTTCCAGCTGGATTCACAGCAGCTGCCTCTTGGAGCTGGGAACTTCTCAAAGAGGGAGCTGAGTCTGGCTTCAAACTCCCTGGATTTGGCTGGATTTGAAGTGAGCACATTTGTTTAGTTTTGTTCCCTGTTTGCAATCCAAACACAGAATCACAGAATGTCCTGAGTTGGAAATGACCCCACCAGGACCATCCAGCCCAACTCCTGGTGCACAGGAGACCCCCACAGTCCCGCCCTGTGCCCGAGAGTGTTGTCCAAACACACCTCTAAGTCATTCCCATGTTATGCAAACTCCTCTGTGTTTGTGCATAAAGCAGTGCCTTTAATCAAGTTTTGCTCTAATGGTGGGGAGTGTTATTAATAATACAGAAAAGCTATTTCAAGTAATTAAAATGGGGGAAAAGTGTTATTTTACAATTATACTGACAGCTTGTCTTTGATCTTGGCACCTTTGTCAAGGTGTGTTAGCAATGCAAATGAATGCCCTCTCATTTATACCTCAGAGTAAAGCTATCATTATGTTTACTAAGCCAGAACTGCCCTGTGAAAGTAAAGTACTGTGTTAATTGTACTCCAGAATGGGATTGGTTGGCTTTTCTAACCTTCCTTCCCACTTCTTGTCACTTCTGCATGACGAAGCTCAAGTGGAAAAGGAAGCATGTGGCAAAATGACAACAATTTTTGCAAACATTTAGATAATTTAAAAGGTTAATAAAATACCAGTGCCCAGGGAGCTGGATTCGTCAGTTTGCAGTGGAGTATTGTAGGAATGGAATGTTTGTAGGTGACTTGAAGGGAGCACAGCACTTTCTGCCTTCCTTGCCCCCCAGCTTTGCTCAGAGCAGTACAGTGTTTGTGACAACAGGATCTGGCCCTTGAGCACCGATACTTAATATTCAGCTGTAGCTTAACACCCTCTGAAATGACAATTCCTGTTATTTTGCTGTAATGAAGGCAGTGCTTTCAGACCTGGACATCACGCCAAGGGTTGTATATAAATCCCTGCAGCTTCTGTTTGCCTTCCCTGCTCCTGTCTCCTGAGCTGCCTCCAGCTTGCTAATGCAGGTGGTGGAGGCATGGGACCTTTAGGAACTCAGAGAGAATGGTAAAAGCTGCTTCAGAAGCTGGGTGGAAATTCCAACTCAAGCTGTGCTAGGGCTGCAGCTTCTTCACTGGCAACACCTCACCTTTGTGACTTGAAGGTCCCTGATATATTCAGCCTGGGCTGTAGATTGCATTAATCCTACATGACCCAGGGCTGGGAAGATGCTGATATTTTCCAGGAAGGGATGCAAGTTTCTGAAAGTTATGTTGGTTGTTTAGGGGTGGCATGAATATGTTACCCAGATCTGCATGTGTTAATTCCAAATGTTTAGCTGGGATGCGGGGCTATTTTTGTAGCTTCTTTTTTTTTAAAAAAAAGTAAATTTATGATTGAGTAGTTGATAAGGAAGCAAATGGTGCCCTGGCTGTTTTCTTCTTCCTCTTTTCAATTTCTTACAGTTATTGGAAGGATTAGGAGGCAGCTCTGGAGTATGTTTTAAGAGCCATCATTCACGTCATGTCAGGGTTTCCAGGATGTTATAAATTCTAAATTAAGCACAGTGGCAACACCGCCTGGAATTACTGCTTACAAGTGAAAAGAAACAAAGCCTGTCCCATATGTGCTGTACTCTGGGGGGAATTACCATTTGGGTGGGTGGCTGGGTTTGAGATTGCTGAAAGCGTTCACCCACCTCTTGTGTGTGTTTGTGGGTGACCCGAGGTGTTTAAGTGGGATTCCCAGCCCCCTGCCCCTGCTGCACGATGTCACCTGGACAAAATCCCCTCAGATGGGTCACAGAGTTTTGGTGTGGGGCCAGCTGTGAGGACTCTGCAGGGCCACATGTGTTCCACCCCTTGTACCCCACGTGTGACTGCCTTGCTGGTGTGAGCCTCCCAGGCAAGCTCTGCTCCCTGCTGAGACTTCACAAACAAAATCCTCCTTCCCTCCTCAGCCTCCAGATAGCAGCAGAATACCTGCTGTCGATCAGGTTATTTCTTGATTCCCACCCCCAACATTTATCATCTTATTAATTCCCCTCCATAATATTAAAAATGTTAATTCCACGTTTGCCAAGTCTCCCGTTTCCCAGCGAGAATAGGACCAAGCTGTTTAATCTCCACACAACCCACTGCAGTTTTTTAGAATTGTTATAATTTTGATTACTCTGTAATGCACCTCCCAGAACAATTATAAACTCTGTAAACTGAAGCTGTGACAAGCTGTTTGTCGGAGATTTGGGCCCTGCTGAGGAAGCCTTTGGATACTGGCCTTGGATCTGTGCTTCCTAGCCAGCCTGTGTATCAGGTGGGTGTTTGTTCTGGGGGACATGGGGCGAGGATCTTCCAGGGAAAAGCAGCTTGGGCAGGCTCGGAGCAGACAGTGAGGAGTCTCCTCTGAAGGAGGACAGCTCTGATCATGTAAAACAACAGAGCCCAGCAAAGGGCCCTGGGCAAAACCTTCGAAAATTGAAGTTAGACAGGAAAGGAGGGAAATTAAAATGGTCAGAGGCTGCTCCTGTGGGATGCAGTCATTTGGATGGTGGGTTCTGGGGAGGGGGTCCATGATCCCACAGGGGTGCACATGGACCTGCCTTCTCTCGTGCTCTCTGGGAGCTGGGCTGCTCACAAAACCTTGAGTTGGTTTTGTGGGAATGTTAGTTTGCATCACCAGTGGCCACACTGTACGTGATCAAATGGGAATTGTGAGGAAATAGCTGTGTTCCAAGTGCAGCTAGGGACTTTTTCCTTTAATTTGGGAGCTTGCAACATCTGAAAGAATTTCCTCAGTCTCTCCCATATTCTGTTGCGTAAGTCTTTTCCCAGTTTAAAAAATGGCATATTTTTTCAATTCTTTGCCTGTTGAAAGTAAAATCTGCATGTTGCAGTGGCCAAAATTAGGATGTTTTATTGCTGCAAGGGTGGCTCGTTTTCCTGTATAGACTCTGAGAGTGAGGTGGAATATCACCACTATTCTGGGAGGAGAAACCCACTGAGTGAAGGATCAGATCCTCTCCCCCTCCCTGGCACTGCCACCCTTCCCTTTCACAGGTCTGGGGAGCTGTGTCCCAGGGACACGGGGACATGCAGGAATTCCTTAGCTTTGGGCTCCAAGTGTGAATTGCTCCAGTAAAGTAAAAGTGTAGAAAAAGTAAGTTGTGACTACTGAACAAAGGAGTAACAAGAGGCTAAAAATAGGAGCTTGTTTCTGCCGTAGCAGCAGCGTTACAGGGGTGTCTGGCTCTGGGTGGGCTGGAGATGAATAGGTGTGTGGGTGAATCGAAAATCCACATCAGACACCTCGTGTGCCATGAGTTAAAGCAGATACATTGCTACCCACAGGGACTTATTTCAAGTGCCTTATATTTGGCACAGTGTGACTTTAGATTACACAAGGAAATGCTAAGCATGGAGCTCTTATTGCTCCGCTCAGGCTTGGCAATTATGAAGAATAAAAAATTTACCAGAGCCTAAGCTCTTTGATAGTTATAAACATGGGGAGAATTAAGGGACAGGAAAATTATAGCAACTCAGCTAAACCACTATAATTAAGGCTGAATTGCTTTTTATATTACTGCATTCATAAGTAGAATGTTGAAATAAATAAAAAGTAAAAGCTCAAATACGGTTTCAGACTTAAATTTAGGTAGGACAAAGCCGTTTTTTCTACCAATATGTGTGTAACTTCCAGTTTCTGTCTTCCTCCTCCTGTTCTTACCAATGATGCCTTGCCCTCCAGATGCAAATATCTCCTGAGCTTTCTCCACCGGGAAGACTGGGCTTGTCGCTGCCTGCAGGCACAGCCCTGTCACACTCAATGCCTTTTACAAAAGGCTCCTAAATCACTTGTGTGGGTTTCAAATCCCCTGTGTCATGGAATCAGAGACATCCTCACATCCTTCACATTCAGGTTGAAAGCCAGCAGGTTGTAGGGTTTTGAAGCTGAGTTTGTTATTTCTTTTTCTTTTTGGGGGTGTGTGGTTTGTTTGGTTTTAATTTTAACTACTATCACAGAACCACAGAATAAGCTGAGTGGGAAGGGACCCACCAGGATCATTGATCCAGCTCCTGTCCCTGCCCAGACCCGCCACCAACCCCACCCTGGGCACCCCTGGCAGCGCTGCCCAAACGCTCCTGGAGCTCTGGCAGCCTCGGGGCCGTCCCCGTTCCCTGGGGAGCCTGGGCAGTGCCCAGCACCCTCCGGGGGAAGAGCCTTTCCCTGCTCTCCAGCCTGAGCCTGCCCTGGCCCAGCTCCAGCCGCTCCCTGGGTGCTGTCCCCGGCCCAGAGCAGAGCTCGGAGCTGTCCCCCCTCGGGAGGAGCAGCAGCCCCGGGGCTCTGCCCTCAGCTCCTCTGCTGGGGCCGCACCAGCCCGGTGCCCTCAGCCGCTCCCTGCAGGCCCTGCCCCGGCCCGGGCCCTCCTCGGGCGCTCTCATGGCTCAGTATGTTACATTGCAGTGGCCGAACCCGCACTGAGTGCTCAGGGTGTTGTTTCACTCTCAGTACCGACACACCTGCAGCCAGCAGACCTGTGTGACTGCCTGTGCATCTTCAGCAGCCCCTGCTAATTGCTTTCACAGCCAGGGCCAGTGTCCACTGATGCTGAAAGTAATGCAGAGCCTTCAGAAACACAGAGTTCCCCCAGGTTTGGTGAAAATCCTCAGCTCGAGGTGAAAGACCTACATTAAAGCTCTTTCAGGGAGAAAATCTGGCAGAACTCAATCCATGGTTGCTTTGGGAGGCAGCAGATGGATGAGTTATCAGCCAGGAAAACGAGGGACTTGGGAAGCAGCTGCGAGTCTGTTGAGAGGAGGTTAGGACACACAGGACATGGGGCTTGCTGCTGGTAAGCTTGTTTGGGTCAGCAGGTCTGGAATGGGAATAAATTCCCGTGTGTGCATTTCAAAGGCAGCTTAGGCAGAGCGGCTTTCTTCTTGATGAAAACCAGTCTGAAGCCTCTGAAAGTGATAAAATATACAAGAAAACAAAATGGCCTTCGTGGAGAGAATTCTCAGGTGCTGTCATGCTTGTGTAGGCAGCAGCAATCTAATCACAGCTATATTCTGCATTTTTCTGACACAATGAACTCCATCAGTGGCACCGCTTGTGTGCCCCCTGCCTCCCCCCTCCATTTCACAAACCAGCTCTTCTGGAAACCATAAAGCTGATTTTAAAGGTCTTGCTCACATTAATTTGGGACTTCCCTTAAATTGTATCTTGAGTTATGGAACGACAAAGCTTGGAAGCAGCTCAGAGTGATATTCATGGTAAATTGGTTCCACGACGGAGGGAGCGAGGCCACCTTTGAGCACTTCTGTAAATCCCAACAAACTGAACATTGATCTCAGCATGTTCAAGAGAGGGGGAACCCTGATTTCCCCATGAATGGAAGCAGCAGTGAACCTGTTTTCTCTGTTTCTAAATTCCTTTTCATGTAAGCTTTGCTGTCTCTTTGTAACCATCTGCTGCAGTGCTCTGCACTCTGAGCTTGTCTCACATTTCAGATTTTTTTGTGTTTGTTTCTGAGGCAGTGGAGAAGACCTGGAGGATGTGAGCTCTGAAAGTTCACAAGCAAAAGAGCAACTGAGGCAAAGGACATCCCAATTGAGGGGAATTTAAAATTTGTTGTTAAAAAACATAGCTGGTTAAAAAAATCCTGAGCTTTTCAAATGTCTTAGCAGGCTGTTATCTCCACCATCTTCAAGATCTTCCCTTAACCCTGAATGTACCTTCATGGTGTCCCTGGCTTGTTGGCAGCTGGAAAGTGGATGTATGTCTCTAAATGGTATTTTTAAGAATGATGAGCTGGTTTTGATTTATAACAGAGGATTGTTCTCTGAAGTACATTTTGGTAATGCTGACAAGATGATTTTCCCAGAGATGAATGGTGTGTAACAGGAAGGTAAACTGTAATTCAAAGCTTGTTAAGTGGAAGATAATCTATATTTTCAAGGGGCAAGAACATGTTTAACCTAATTTCTCTGTAATGTATAGGCCAGAAGATGGGTTGGAGGGTGTCTTTCCTTTGGATTTAGGGACAGCAGGAATAGGCTCAAACAGATTTTATTTGATAGTAATAATAAATTAATGTGTCTTCTAGAACTCTGAATAGGATGTTTTAATTCGCTTTTTATATGTGGTAAGTTCTTGGCATTGCATCCTTTTATAATTTTTATTTTAAGCAGTAGATGGTTAACATTTCTGTGTCATGTTTTCAGATTGGTCAGTCTGTTCCAGACATCCACAGCTGGAGTCACTGGGCTTTTACCCAGCAGGGCTTTTGGGCTTGTCCAGTTCCCACTGAAATGTGAGGAGGAGGTAAAGACAGAGCCATTTTTAGGTGCCTTTGAACTGTTAAAATGTTTCCTAATTCTGCCTCTGTATAATTATACATCTGCCAAGGTTTGGGGATTCATATAGCTAAAAGCAAAACTTATGTTTGAAAATCAGAATGCTCATTTGGGAACCCCCAGCCAGTGCCACACTTGGGGCTGCTGCTGCCCCCCAAGCCCTGATTGGAGTTTGGGGTTTGGGAAGGGGCTGCTGAGGTGGCTTTGGTGCAGTTGTCACCAAGTTCTGGGTCTTTGTGATGCCATGATGATTTTTTGCCTTTTCTTCTATATACCTTTTATATAGCTTTTATGTATCCTCAGTGCTTTTAGCCCACGTACTTGTAATTCCTTAAGCCTGATAATTTAGCATAGTCCTAATATTCTGTTAGGCCAGGAGACCAAACATCCTGAAGACCTCCCTCCTGGAGGCCAGAAAGCCCCATGCTATCCTGGGAAACCTAAGTCCTCTCTAGAACACATCCTGTAAACTAAGATAGGCCCATCCAGGGGGGAATTCCTTGGGATGGGGGAATATCACAATAATCATTCAAGTCTCTCATTGGGGAATCTTTGATAGAGATGCTAATTTGCAGGGTCTATAAATTGTATAGGTGATCTGTCGTGTGGGTGCGTTTCGGCGCATTCCACCTTGGCCAAGTGGTGCACCTTAAAAATCCTTGAGTAAACACCGAGGTAAAAACCCCTTTTTCCCTTAAGCTTGTTTGACTCTTAACTTTAAGACCAGGGAAAGGCAGCATTTGGAGGCGCAACAGGAGCAGGCAGTGCCAAGGGGGAGCAGCCCCAGTCTGAGCTCAGCCTGGGTGAGTGGCTTGGTTTGTTTTGTTAAGAAATATAAATATAATGGTTGCTAAATGACCAACAGAAAGGAGGAACGAGTGTTTCCAGACTGTAAGTGAGGATTGGAAGAGATAGCAAATTTAAAACAAAACTCCACAAGCTGTAGATTATTACTAGAAGGTTCTACAAATATGGTCTCTCTGCAGAGAAAATTCAGAAATCAGGAATGTTGTTTAACGTCTGGGATTTTGCTCTAAGAGAAACAAAGGCAGCATATGAATGCCAGGGCTGTGAAATCTAAAATGTGTGTGCATGTCCCACACTCCCCACTGCTCCAGGTTTGAGACCTCCCAGCTGAGGAAAAGTTACTTGGGATGAGTTCCTTTATGACGCTGAGATTTTAGCCCTTGAGCAGTACAAGGGCTGACACTTTTAGAACTTTCAAAGCAAATCGATTTAGGCTCTAATTTAGATGATGAATTGGTATGTAGGTTTGTTTGTTTGTTTATTATATTTTTTAAATGGATCTGTTTCTTCCATAGCTGGAATGAATCCTGTAGGGTGTTTCTAAGAGCAGCCCACAAAGGCTCAGCTTGCTAAGATGCCTGCAGTGCACTGGCCTGGACCAGTGCAGTAACTTGAGGTCAGCAATGGGTGCAATTGTGTGGGAACCCCTCATTTTCCAGGGGATTGAAGAGATGTGCCATGTCAGGGAAGACTCCCAAAGACTGCTCTCAAAAAGTGGTAATTGCTGCGTCTTGGATTAGCTCAAGGTTTGCATTCTGGTGGCTTTGGGTTCCAGTCTCTCTGACAGTAAAAGTTACAGGGGCTGGACAGCTGGGAGATGCTTGGGGAGGTGTTGACTTCATGTTCTACTCTGGCAGGGCTGATGCTGTCAGCTTGAGTCTCTCACTGCTTTACCTGCAGTCAGGTAACTCTCACTAAAACTCCTGAGTGTTTCTCTTGTCCTGATGCAAGAGACTGGAGGTGACAACCTCAATAATGTGATCAAAATTTGGAAGAAGCAAAACTGGTTGTGGCAGCTGCAGAGGTGACAAGGCTGAGATGAAGCCTGCACAGACTCCAGGGAACACAGATCCGTGGAGAAGCTTCCCCTAGCATTAACCAATAATTCATATTGAAAATTGACGGTTTTGCTGGACATTTCATTTCCTGCAGGAAATATTTTCAGTGTTAAATTTCATTAAGCTTAGAGTAACTTAAAGTAGTCTATGAACAGAGAAATGGAATGAGAATTTACCCAAAGAAGCACCAGTTTTTGCCTTCACTTAATTTTGTGGAAAATGTAGTATGAAATTCCAAAAAGAGTTAGCTGCAGATGTGATTTGATGCCTAAGTAGGATAATTTTGAATTATGACTTATGTTAAAAAAATAAAAAGTCCTCTTCAGATGTAAGACAAGAGAGAAAGAGGAGAGATGTGCTTATTATAGTCAAGAACTGTGATACATAGGCATCAGTGATTCCATTTGTTTTATATACTTGCTTGTCATTTTAATGGTTTATTATCAGGGATCCAGTCAAAATTGGCAATAAAAAGAACATAGCTTTACTTTGATTCAAAGTCTGCAGCAGATATGCCAGCAGAAAGGATAAATAAGGCATGGAAAATATGCTGTTAATAAGGGAAATACAGGTAGTTCTGAGCATATTTCATATGCTTTTTCTTTATTTTCGTTTCAAAGAGAGTGTTGAATGCACTTAAATTATTAAGTTATAGTGAATAGTACCTTGAATATGGCTTGAAATATTCCATTCTGGAGCAAACTTGGGTTTGTTCTTGTAAATCTATTCTTATAAATAATTTTCAGAGAAGAAGAAAAAAAAAATATGGTCCTTTCTGATTTTGTGTACTTTACTGGAAGGGAGGATTTTTTCTATAAGAACCTCATTGCTATTCATTGCAGTTCTCCACTTGAAGAGAAGGAATACCCTGGGGGATTTTGAGGCATCATGTCTGTGTGTTGTTCTGTCCTTCAAGTGGCCAAACACAGTGTGCAGGTGAGCAAATGAAAAGTGACTAAACACAGTTCAGTCCTTTTTGATGCCAAGAAGCCATTGGCTGGGCAGGCAACGGGCTGAGGAAAGGTCAGGCAATTAAACTGTGTCCTGGTGTTGGGTCACTCTCTCTGTCTAACCCACAGGAGAAAACCTAGATTAAAACACTTCCAAGTACAGTGGTTTTGTATACAGTGGATTCTGTGCCTCAGGTTGTCTTTGCTGACGCCTGTCTTCCTCCCATGGCAGGAAGAGAAAGCAAAATATTGAATCCAGCAAATTTAAGCAGTGTGTTTGCAATTTTAAGCAACTGGAAAAGTGATAGGGCTGAAATGACTCTTCTCTGGACTTTGTTGGGTCTGTGGTCACGTACACTCCTGCAGGTTCCTTCTAAACTGTTTTGCTATTTTACCTCTTCCTTTTCTTTTATATTCACTAAGGGTGTAGGAAAATATCCCAATTTCTTTTAAGAGAGATCCAAAAAACCCCAACACTTAAAACGTTGAAGTGACAGAAGAGTTTGTAGCCTCCATGGCACCACCTAATACCTTTTACCTTGGGACAGATCAATCTGCACACCATGGCAGGGAGGAGAAACCAGCTTGCTGTGTTTTACTCAGCAGCCCAGCACAAACCTGATGGGAAAATCCATTGCAAGAAAGAATCCATCTTGCCTTCAGACACAAAACTGCTCTCAGCCATTGACCTGGAGCTCCAGAGGCTGCTGGGTTTGTGTGAGATCCGCAGGGTCCTGAGCCCGGCGGGCAGGTGCTGCTGCAGGTCCGTGACATCCCCAAAATCCAGTGGGGAGAATCAGCTCAGCAGTGGGGAAAACAACAGCAAAACTCAGGGCAAACTGAGGAGGGCAGGGAGTTAAGTGGTTCTTAGCAGGCCAGGCAGGTATGGTGAGTGCTTAGTTCTGCTGGCATGGAAATCTGCTGAGGGACACCTTGCTGCCACCCCATTGATTTCTGGTGCATCTGGGAATATATTGGACCTGTATGACTAATGCCTGCCTGGAAGTCCCCAGACAAAGTGGAAAAATATGTTTAGTGCGAGAAAATGGAAAAGCAAGTTTCTCTTTCCAGGAGACGAGTTTGTGGACAGACCTCCTGATCTTTCCAGAAAAAAATGGGTAACAGCTGGAAAGCATCTGTGACAGGCATTTGCGGGGGGAAGGAAGGAGAATAAAAGGAGAGACAAGGAGGATTTTTGTGGCTTCAGAAAGAGGAAGAGCTGAACCAGCCAGCAACATCCCACAGTCAAGCATGTTAGAGAGGCCAGGCCTTGCCATTGACCTCTGGAGTGTTTCATACAGAACTCAGCCTTGCACGTGGCAGGTTTGTTACACAGCACCAGCAGAGCTTCTGCAGCTGCATTGTCCTTCCTGTGCTGGATGCAGGTCCCCAAACCCTGATCCTCGCTTTCAATCACCCCTTGGCCTGAGCAGGCTTCAGCTTTCTTTGTGGTGGTTCTGCTGGGCTTGACCCCTGGGCTGCCCTCTGCCTGAATTTCTTCACCCATTTATTTTTCTCTGCCTGGAATCCTGGTCTGGAGAAATATGAGATCCATCATAGACGATCTGGGACTTTTGGACACCAAATTGTGTCTGGCTGGATCAAATCTAGGTATTTCAAAGCTTGGGCTTATTTAGACCACATGGGAAGATGAATTAGCAGTGACACATCCAGGGCATTTTGGACTGACTGTGTGCTCAATAAATATGACACCTTCTGGCCACGGCAGCAGGCCATGGACATGAGAGCTGAAGTACCCTGACATAACTCATATCACAATTCAATGCTTAAGTACCTGTTCAAAGACCCCGAACAGCTTATGGGCAATCATTCATATTTCCCATCCCTGGGACCCTGAGATTTACCACTCCCTTGTTAGGGAATGTATTTTAAGGTGACTACGGGCCCTAGGCTCCCACAGACTCTCTAATTTAAGAGTGCTGCCTTATGTGAGCATCTCTTTGTACAGGAGCCATCAATAGATCCTGACCTTCCCTTGTCCCTGCTCTGGAGGCAGGTGACCTGTTCAGCTCTTCCATGGGTTTTGGAGACAGTGCCGTGGGGCCTTCAGGTGTTGTGTAGGCAGATTTGCCAGATTGTTACACTGGAGCACAAAAGATGAAAGTTGGTTTTCGAAGATTCCTCAGGAGGCCATTCTCTGTTCCTTGTGTTGTTCATGACTGTCTGTCCACGAGTGGAACTGTAAAATGGTGAGGAATTGAGAGCATTGGCGTGAGTACAGACACACACCTCCTTGTACTGAGAGCTCCAGACTGCCTGGATGGGATTGCATTTCCAAAGGTGGTGGTGAATTCCAAGGCAAAGGGCTGTGCATCAGGGAGGAAAGTGGCCTTGTGTTTGAATGCAGTTCATCACTTCACTCTGCCCAGTGGAGGGGATATGCAAAACCTATCAAAAGCAAAATATCAAAAGCATATCAAGCTCAGGAGAAAGTAACTGCTCTTGCTTTGCTGCTCCTGGATGTCCCGACCCTTTCTCTCTCCCCTTATCCCCAAGGGCTGTCCCTATTCTGTGCCCTCTGTTGCTTTTGAGATCTCAAAGGCAGCCTGTGTGAGGGAAAAGGGTATTTCTAGGAGAAGGGAGGCCAGTTTTGCCTGGCAGTATCTGGAGCCCTTTCTTTGTTCTCTGGATCTTCTCCCTTTCCTTAGGGTTTTCCTGCTGAACAGCCGAATGCACTGGATGGTCCCGCTCAGGGGCTTGTTCCTTGTGGCCATTAGCAGAGGAGTGAGCAGTGTTCACATGTGCAGGAGGGTCCAGGACAGCAGCACCTGCAGGGAGAAACAGGACTACCCTCTGGAATGGGTGTGCTCCTCACAGTCAACAAGGAAGTGTAGCCTCAGCCCTGTGGAGATAAGGATGCTGCTGGTGGGGCTGAGAACACCCCATGCAAAAATGGGGACTGGTATCCAGCCCCAGGGCAGCGATGCTGGGACCTCTGCTTGGGAATAAGCCAAAAGAAAATTCCTTGCAAAGGCTGTGGGTTGCTTTCACAGTACACACGGGCCTGTTCAATTTGCATCACTGTTTTCCCAGTTATTTTTGATTATCTGGCTGCAGCTGTGAGAACAGTGGGCTTGTGCATGCTTGCCCTCTCTTAGAGTTTGGTCCATACTACAAACATTGTAATTCTGAAAGCCTTAGTACATTGCAGACAAAAAAATATCTGTGTTAGGGATCCCTGGGTATAGCTGGGATTTATAAGCAGCAGGGTGTTCTGTGGTCCTTTTACCTGGGTGTACAAGTTCTGCTGGGTAGTGATGTGGTCAGCCAAAGGCAGGCTGCTAAAATCAGAGCATAAGATATTAATGACCGTGGGTTTGCACTGTAAATTTGCTTGTACAGCCAAGGAGATGGCCAGGGAGCCGGTGTCAGGGCGGGGAGGGCCCTTTGTTAGTCTGTGCAGAGGGACATGCAGCAGTGAGTTAGGATTTTCTGTCCCTCTCAAGGTGAACTCCACTCTCAGCCTGGTGCTCCAAGGGCAGGTGACACCTGGGCACAGCTGTGCAGAGCCAGGACTGGGCTGGTCAGCCTGGGGATGCTCTGGATGCTCAAATCAGGCCTTTTCTCATGGCTTCATTTCCTCATTCCTCACCCCAGGGGAGCAAGGAAACATGGTGTGGATTTTTGGTGGTGGTTGTTTGAATCGATGCAATGTTTTAGCTACTGCAGTTGTCCTGGACTGATGTTTTAAGGCAGTGTCAGATGTATTTTAGAGAATTCAGCTGTATTTTAGAGAATATTGTCACTTCTCAAAATGACAGTGCTTTGAAACATAGGAAGCGGCTGCTGCCTGTCCATCCTGTCTGTCCTGGCTGTCCTGGCTCCGAGGGCTGGACATGGTGCCACTCCCAGCCAGCACAGTCTGATTTGCAGGTGTGGGAATGAGCTGGGGCTTCCCTCCAGCGCAGACCTCTGGAATATGTGCAAGTCAGACACTCGTTAGCCAGACAGAGGAAACACAACATCTTAATTAGCCAGGGAGTTTGTGGTTGTGTGTGCACTTTATGGAAAATAACGTGTTAAAGAAACAACTGTGGTGGTGAAAATATTTTAATTTAGTTTTGCTTTAATTTAACCTATCAATTTTATTGCTTGTTTGGACCACCAGCCAAAATTGTTGTGATTTTGTGGTTTGTTTGTTTTGTTTTGTTTTTTTTTCCCCCTTTCCACTCCTTGGCTGAGATGTATTTGATGATCTGAGTCTGACTGTCAGGTAGCTGCAGTTCTGCACTTGACACTCTGGTTGTGTGCTTGCCCACAAGGGTCAAGGATTTCCAGCAGCTGATGGGAGTCTCTGTTGCATAATGAATGCAGGATGAGGCAGGTACTCCACACAGTTTTACCTTTGTTTATCTAAGAGTGAAAACAGGAACTAAGAGGAAAGAAAGAAGGTTTCACGAGCTCTGAGTGAAAATGGCAGTACTTCATCTTTCCATGAATTTCTAAGCCTGTCTTTCTCCCGGTCTCCTCAGCGGTAGGATTGTGACATTTCTAATTTTCAGTGTTGTAAGAAGCAGCACCATATGATAGAACCACCTAATTACCTCATCACTCCTTGCAAAATAATGATTTCCACGTATTTTATTCAACCTTGGGAGAGTGAGTGCATGGAGAGAGCTGGCACCTCCTTGGCAGGAATCCTTTGGAGATGCATTGCTTTCTTCTGTGTTCCTCTCTTATAACCTCTGCTCGTTCCCTTTGATGCTGATGTTCTGGTTTAATAGGACTCATCCTTTTACTGCAACAACATCAGAGTGCTGTGAGTAAGAGTTTGTTCAGCTTTAGTTTCTTCTTGCTGTCAACCATGGGTGCCTTTTAGCTGGTTTATTTTTCTCCTCTGGGTTTTTAATTTTTCTTGTTCCCCATCAGAAGGTGTGTATCAGGGAACAGGGTCTCTTCAAAGCTTTATTTCAGAATATAAAGAAAACAGTGCCAATGCTGTATTTTTCCATAGCTCTGGGAAGTTACAGTGGTTCAACCTTGAAATACCCACTAGTGCCACTAGCTTACAGCCCTGAGATTCTCTCATCTTTTGAGAACATTACTCATCACTCCATCCTATTAATAACAGCAGTAGAGCTGTTAGTTCATTTTTACTCAGAGATATTAATTTCATAGTATTTATTTTTAACTTAATTCGATTTCTTCTTGATACCTCTTTTTTTTTTTCCAGTGCTCTTTCAATAGTCAAAATCTTCTTTACACTCTCTTAGAGGTAAGATGGTGACTTGTAGGTTTTGACTGCTGGGTCAGTATTTTTCCCCTCCTATTTTTGGGAAGGCATGAATGAACAATAGCAGTGTCTTGGCTGTCCTCTGGCAACTCATCCAAGGTATCTGGAGCAAGGCCAGTCAGTGGGAGAGCTGGAGCCAGGATGAGGTGCAAGGCAGGGCAGCTGAGCTGTCCCTGGCACTGGGAATGTGCCTTGCTCACACCCATGGCCTCAGCCTTGAATTCCTGATGTTCTGGGGGAAAGATGCTCCTGCAGCTCTTGGAGTGGTCCCTGCTCCTCAGGGAGGGTTCTGGTGCCTTCAGGGAGGGTTGGTGGAGTCCTGACTCCAGTGCTGGAGATTGGTCCCTGAGTCCCTCACAAAGCTGAGGTGAATTGGCTGTGAATCCAGGGAATTTTTATTTACTTCAGCTATATTCACTTTCAGTGTTTGCTGTGTCACAGCTGCAACCTTCCACAAGCCAGTATAAACATCCCATTTGCTTTTGTGCTTTGAATCCTAAAATGTATTGATTTTTATCATTCAGGTATCAATTCAACTCTGTCTCCACACCTACCATCAGTTAGAACAAATCACTTGACACATATAGCTAACATCTGCTGGAAGAATTTAATAAATCCTTATTTTAAAAATACTGATGCCTTTTTACTTTTTACATACTTATTTATCTTGCTTTTAAATTTGTGTTAAAAAAAGAAAAGAAAATGTTTTTGAGTTTTGGTGGGAGAAGAAATAAAGGGTAAAGAATGGTGGGCATAGTTACTGGGACCAGCCTGCTCAGTTCTCTAAAACCATGCAGCAGTGTCCCTGAAAAATAAAAGATGAAAACAAAACCCAGAAAACAAATAAAACCTCAGAGCACAAACCAGATATTTAACAAAACCATGTTGACACTAAAAACATAAGCAGTTATGATGCATCTAAACAGAATAAGTGAATAAAATGTTCAGGGCAGAATTGTTGTGTTTCCTGGTGGGATCAGGGTTTGTGTGAGAGCAGGAATTGCCAGTTTTACTCCGGGCTGCTTCCACTGGAGTTTCCTCTGAGCTGCCTTGGAGGCCATGGGGAAGTTCTGCCTCTGAGCCTGGTGCTCCAGATTTACACCCACAATTAAGGCAGGTAATTTATAGCTGTTTGATTAGGCTGTTGCAAATGTTTAGCTTTGGGCTGGTTTAATGAGCTGGCTCAGGTTATGAATCACCTGCACTGTTCATCACAGGGACAAAACTTTGGGATGATATTGGCAAGTGCAAAATGTGTGTTTGCAAGGTCACACAGTGACTCCATAACCCAGGACTTCAAATTTAAGGAAGAATGATGCTTTCCTGGCTTAAATCCTTGCAATGGAAGCCTCAGTAGCCTTTTGCTCAGTTAAATAGAAGACGACAGCATGATGTATCTCTAGGTAATGTTGAATTTCTACATTTTAAAAAGTTTGTTAAAAGATGCATTGGAATAAAAGCAGGAATGTTTGCATTCCCAGTCACACACAGAGGGTCAGGGAGGTCTGGGATCCCAGAGGCAGCTTGTAATGGTAAAGTGTCATGTCCAGGTGTATTACAGCCAGGAATATTATAGTCAAGAGCAGCCCACAAACACTACAGGAAATTAATCCAGCAAATATATTCTTTGAGGGTTATCAGCTCATCTGAAGTAGCATCAAAACTCAGCCCATAATATAATCTATTCAACATTTGTTTCTTTCAGGGTTACAAGGAGCATCGTGTCCCAGAGGAAGGCTCTGCACAATGACAGACCTGCCTGGTGAGAGACATTGGGTTGGAGTTCAGCTGCTGCTTGGTGAGAGACAAACTACATTTGGCATAAAAAATGGGAGCAGCAAACTTCCTCTAAACATGTCTATGAATTGTCAGGCATGATTCATCAGCTGAGGGGACCAGAATTTTTGGTGGTAGTGAAGTCTTGCAGAATCATGCACTTACCAAACTCCCCTGGCTGATGACCGATAGCTTTTACAAAAGGATCAAAGTGAGCCCTTGCTGTAGCTCTGAGATATTCTGCCTTCCAAAGAGATGTTCTTCATAATGTTACTAATCTGCCATCTCCCTCCCACCCTAAAAAAGGACTAAACATATCCCTTGTGCCAGTAGAAAGCTCAGTAAAGGCTGCATCAGACACTCACTGAATAAAACACTGGTGGAACCCCTGTGTCACAGTGAAGCAGAGAAATGACTGTTTGGTATTTAAGCCTGCTGAAATGCAGTTCTTCCTGTCTGGATATCAGTGTGATATATTCCCAGCAGAATATTATACAGTTAATCTGAACAGAGACATGGATCCTTGCAGGAAATCTGTAATGGTCTATAATACAAAGCAGAATATTTTCACCAGGTTTTAAGACTTTTCTGCATGCAAATGATAAAACCAGCAGCAGTATCTTCCTTTCCTTTTTCTTCAGCCTGTAATTGAGAATTTTGGTTCTAGATCATAGGGATAAATTGGGGAAAAAATAGAAATCACTGTTTAAAACATTAATATAATGGGAGCAAAAGAAAAAGAGAGAATTCCTTGATGCACTTTAGGGTCTTCAGTTACTCTGATTAGGAAACTCTTACTTTAAAAACCCTAGAATCAGTTTGCTTTATACAGGAGAAGTTCCCTGGAGGTTCATTGTTCCAGTGTTACCAACCTGCAGTGACAGGAAACTTGTGTGATGAACTTACAAAATTGCCTGAACAAACCATTTTGAGTGGTGCCATTTCTCTGCTTTCCGAGAGAGCACAAGCTCAGCATGGAGGAGTGCAACTGTGTTTTGGAGGGGCTGATGGAAAACACCCTGACAGTAAAATCTGGAAGGGTTAATCATGGCAAAACCCACTGATTTCTACCTTATACATGTTTTCCACAAATTATGGTGTTTTGTGTTTGGGACATCCCGCAGTGGTGGTGGTGACAGTGCTGCAGAGCACGTGAGTTAATCCATGGCAGCACTGAAGTTCAGGAGGCTTCCACCTGTCCAGGTACAGTCAGAGTATTTATGGGACAGTCATTAAGAAATGTTTACAGTCCACTGACTACTTGACATACACATATTTTTGTGGTCAAAGTCATGAAAATAGGGAGACTACTCTGATACTTGTTGACTTTGACTCTAAAAAAGCCCATCTAAGGAGTTTTACCCGACTCATGATATGCTCTTGTGACATGGCAAGTAAATATTGCTAATTAGCTACCAGGGCTAAACATTTTTGATCATGGGCAATTGAGATTGAGGCTTATTTAGTTCGTCATTATGTTGGAAAAACATTTTTCCCTGGAGTAATTAATTGTCTGCATCTGTGACATTGGATTAATACAATGGTTTTATTGACTCTAAAAGTAAATCCTTGTTTGAGATGCTCCCTTAAATACAAGTCAGGATGTGCCTGATCAGAGCTCTCATATTTGGGGGAACTGTGTTTGCCAGAATTGATGATCAAAGTTGTTCAGTTACTGAAATTGAGCCAGATGAATTTTTAAGTGATGTGCTACAAACTGCAGGTTAAATTCTGCTTTGTGCTGAAGCTTCCTGCTGAATTGTTAAGGGTTTATGCTATAAATATGGTATCTTAATAGCCCCTTTTTTTCCTTTAACTCACCTGAAAGTTATCGTATATTAAGATGCTGACTTCTCCGAGTACCTTGCTACTTCCTGCAGGGGGGATAATGGTAAGTTATTGATGCATTTTGACAGCTTTTCAAACACGTTGTCTGTGTGAAACAGAACTGTACAAAATGTAGCCTTGAAGATGTTAACATGTAATTTGTCATTGTAGGAACAGTAAAACAAGCCTGGAATGTGTCTCAATTTTCTGAGCAGCGAATGAACGAAAAAAAAAAAAAAATCTCTGTGAGACACTTCTTGCTTCTGGCACAAAGGAGTCCTGGGGAGAGCTCTGAGCTCCAGAGTGAGGGTGTGTGGGTGTGTTGGAGCAGGGTGGGAGCGGCCGAGAGCGGGGATGGGGATGGTGACAGTGACAATGACAGGCTCCTCTGATCTGCTCCTGGAACAGCTTCTGGCCCAGCCACCCAGCTGACCCAAGAAGTTCTTTTCTTTTTTTTTCCTCATTCTCTCTTTTCCCTTGGCTCCTGCCTTGCCATGGCTGCTGAGGAGAGGATTCCAGCAGTGACTGTGTGACCAGAATCCATCGCAGCCAAGTGCTCCAGTGTCCACATCCTCCTGCCTCTCATGTCCTTGGCTCAGAATTAACTGTAACAGGAATCCTGTGTGTAAGCAAAAATACTGGGAATATTGAATATTTTAAAACTGAGCCTGGGATATTTTTACCCTGTTTTCAAAGCAAGCTATTAAATCCTCTTTCATACGGGGCAATTTTTTTGATACAAGGTCAACACAAAAAGTTCTCTCACGTAAACCCCTCTATCTCTTCTTTCACTGTAACAACCGTTGTGAGAACTGCTGAAAGTAGGTCTCCATCTGGCATTTAATGTTCTAAGAGAATCACAAGGTTGTGGTTATTGGCTTTGGAAGTTGCCACTGACTTCACTTTACCAGAACTGATGCTACAGTCCCTAATGAGAAGGGTAAATTACAGGCAGCTAAATTACAATGTCCACCAGGGCCTTCCAGATACTCTGAGCCCCAGAGGAGGCTCTTTTATTCTTCCTCTCCTGTATGGCCAGTAGCACCCATTTTTTTTCCCACATTAGAAGAACAAGAATTCAATTAATGCCTGTCTTTAAGCAACTGGACAGTTTCCAGCCAATATTTCAGTGTGTGGCTTAAATGAACACTCAACAATAAATGGACGAATACCTGGTTTCTTCAATGGCATCAGCAGGGCATCAAAAGGACTCAGTGGTACCTTTTATTTACCAAGAAGTGGGTTTAGACTCTAAGCAACTTCCCTGGAAAGAGAGAAAATTCTGAAACAGAAACAGGTTTCCTAAATTTTATTTGGTGTCTCTGTGTGAGACTGGGTGAAGCCTTAATAGATTCAAGACAGTGAGTGGCACAGTAGCAAATCTTCCCCTTCAAAATCCACCATACCTGTCCTCATATCTGAATAGTTTAAGAGCCTTGGGCTGGTACAAATTGATCTGAATGGATAAAGGTATTTATAGTAACAGGGAAGAGAGTGACTTCTTAGCTGAGGAAGAGAAAGAAGAAAACAGTGAGAGGTTTGGAGTTAAAATAGGAAATGTGATGTTTGCATGAATGGTTTGAGAATGTCTGGTGCCCTTTTAACATTTCTGGTGTTTTTGACTTGTGGCCATGAAGGAGAAGGAGGGACAAGTGAGTATTTGTGGGTGCAGGAAGGATGAGAGACAAGCAGTTAAGGAGACTGTGAAGAAAAAATTAGGAAGAACAGGACAAAAAAAGGAAAGAACCTTCTGGAATGAGGAAAAGGGAAACCAGAGAAACTATAGAGAGATGGGAAGCAAAAGGTGGAAAACAGGAAAGAACTAAAGTGAAGAACTGGAAATACCCAAGAAGAAGTAAACAATGAACTACCCTGAGAAACAGCAACAGTAAAGGAAGAAATACAAACTTTTTTTTGTGGAGTTTTTAAACCTACATGCATTCGTATCTCTAGTTTATCTTTTAGCTGTTACAGGCAGAAATACTGAGTTCTGAGATTAGTGAAAGTATGGTTTTAACCTTTTTAAATCTGGATTTACAGCAGTGGAAACTCTGGCCTCTTGGGTCAGAGCTGATCATCCTGACTCTGTGCCTGGAGTGGGAGCAGCCCTTGGCAGGGTGAGCACCAGGGGAGGTTGGACAATGATCCCATGGGATATTTTTCCAGGCTGGTGGATGCCAGTGATGATTTGCAGATGTGATATGGGCTGTTGCTCTGACATTAAGCAGCCCATGACTGTCATAGAAACCCTTTCCCAGACTTTTATTGTATTTATGATTGTAATTTAGTTCTATCTCCAAGCGTACCTGAAGCAGCTTTTCTCAAAGCAGCAGGAAATAGATAAAAAATGCAAATGAAACCAAATGATGTTGTACCAATCTCTTTAAGGAGTTTGATTCATTGAAATGATGTGTAGCCCCTTTTTTGTCTGGGCTGCAATGTTGTTGTTTTTAGCATGTTTTTAGCACTTCTCCTGTGAGGTGTGGAGGTTCTTGAGGTACAGAGGAAATCCAGTGTACAAGCCCAGCAATCCTGGCAATCACAGATGCCCTGGGAATAAGGTGTGCTCCTGAGAGTTAACAGCAGTGATGCCAGGGACATTTCCTGGCGTGGGAGAGTCTGGAGTGACAATGGCTGCACAGGCTCCCTTCCACAGCTGAAGCTTCTGCAATCCTGTGCAGCAGAGACAGAAGGAGAAGAGGAGAACTTAAACAGTTCAAGTGCTGACAGTTGGCATTGCTGAGAGAATGCATGTAAATGGCATAAAATTAACAGATTACGTCCTGCCAAGTTTCCTCTTAATTGATGTCATTCCGACGTCCTCAGCAGGCATTGTAACAACAGAAATTCAGTCTCCCCGAGGTTCCTCACTGCTTAAATAAGACAATGCAATTCCTCAATAAATCTGAGAGATGGAACTGGTTTTTTTTCCTGAAATCTTGTCTTGGGCTTGATCTTGCTAAGTGCTGGGTGTCTCAGCTCGCACTGGCCTCAGAGGGAGGTGAGGCCTTCAGCCCCTCTGCATCATCAGCTTTTTGTCCAGCACTTCTTCTCCCCCAGGGAGGTGTGTTTGCCCCGTGGCATGGAAAGGTGTGTGGGCAAAATGTGAGAGCCACCTTTCATTTGCCCTTCACTTTAGGGACTGTGGCACCAATTCTGTTGAAATGAAGTCAGTGGCAACTTCCAAACCCAATGATACAGCCTTGTGATTCTCTGAGAATATTAAATGCCTGGTCAGGACCTACTTTCAGCAAATAAATCTGAAATAAATGTTAGTACCTGGAATTAGAACATAATCACAGGTTTGGTGAAAAAAAAAATCCTAATCTTCTCTCACACTGGCTTGATGGATACTGAGGGAGCCATTGGGGTTTTTTATGTGACTGACCTGCAAATTAAAGATGCTTTAAGAAAGAACTGTCATGGAACATGTTTTGTGGCTTATTCTGTGTGAGTGCCTGGATTGTCTTTGACAGGACTAAATGTAATACCTTTAAATGCCCCATGATGTATTTGGGATTGTGTGACTCCTGCAAGGGCTTTGAAACTTGAATTTTACTTTCCTCTGGACTTGTTTGATCTCCCTGTCTCAATTTTTCCCTCCTCCAGAATTAGTTAAATAAACATGTCATAAAACTTAATTAATATTTTTGATGTTTTAAAATCCCTGAGTGAAACATAGAGATCTGTGAAAGTATCATTTGAGAGCTTAAGTTCCTAAGTGTATTCCTAGTCACTGTTACAGCTGTTAACGGGAATAATCAGAACTCCTGCCCATGGATTGCTTAGGGAGGGCACTGTAAAATACAAAGCACCAGTGTACAGTAAACTTTAAAGAGTTCATATAATAAGAAATAGAATCTGTTCATCAAAAGCCACAAAGCATTTTTTCGGTATTTTATTTTCTGAAGAAACAGAATACAGGCAAGGATCCAGGCTTCAGTTAAATGAAAATATTTAATCTGCCCCTCCGTGTTGTCTCAGTGGCTGCCTCATCCTTTTTAGGATTTGGATATATAGATTTGAAATAGAGAAAACAGCAGTACAAACCAGCCCTCTCTGTGTGAGTGTTGAGCATTATTCAAACAGCAGGGAGGGACAGAAACTGCTCTGGATGTTTTCCACCTCCATCACAGCTCCTCACCCCTACCAAGGCAAGCAGCAGCAGTGAAGTCGTGGGGCCTCTTTGCCTGTGAATTCAAAAGCTAACAGATTGTTTCCAGGGCTGGATTACCCTGGAGTGAGATTCTAATGAAAGTTTCAGGCTCACTTGTATGTTTTTAAGATAGTGCCATAAACATTTCCTCCAAGTGCAAAGTGAATTGCTTTGATTTACCTCCCCTAAAATAAGGGTATAATCATTTCTGATAAACACGAGTGACACAAGGCAAAGTCCCCACTGAAACAGGGCGGTTTAGTGCTTTTATCTCTGCCTAGAAAGGATGGGAAATCCAACCTGTCAGTAAAGGTTGTTAACTGTTTAACTCCTGGAAGCCCTCCCACTGAAGTGAGCTGTGGTGTCACTTTAATTAACATTGTAATGTGAGCTGATAAAGAACAGAGTAGTTCCTTTTTTCCTGCAGCTTAAAGCTCGTGTTATGTGAGCATTCCCCACACACTTGTGCTCACTGAATTAGGATATTTATCATTTCTCATCCTACTCCAGTGATTAGGAATTGGGAACACAGGGCACATGAAGATCTGGATCCAGTACTGGATGTAACCCAGAGGGAATTCTTTCCTTTGATCCAAATAAACTTCAGATTAAGTCCATCGAGAAATCCCTTACTCTCCTCCAGCCGTGTCATGTGAGAGGCAGGAGGAGGCCACTTCAAAGGACTCAGCAATGGGCAAAATGTTCTCTACAGGAGTGAGGGCCAGCATATGGTCTGACAGCCTGTGAGCCACCGTGAAGCATTGCTCAGGACATGGCACTGGCCTCATTTGCTCCAGGATTCTCTGAAATCTGTGTTCCCCTTGCGCTTGTGAATTGGGATTTGTACTTATGGTTCTTCGTATTTTTGCACGGAAAATGAATAAGCTCAGGAAAGGCTTTTAACACCCTTAAAGGGCCCAGAAAAGGTGACAGCTGCAAACAGCAGGATTTGGAGGTCATCCCCCCACCTTCCCTCTGAGAGACACGATTAGATACACTTTTTAAAAATGCAGATGCCAATCACTTTGCTTACAGTGTTTTGCTCTATTGTAACTGAGTGTGAAAGATTTGGGAATTGTGAGGGACTCTGTCCTCACTTAAGAATTTTGCAATTTAAGACAAGGTCTCAGAAACTTGTTGATGTTATCCGGTACCTTTCTTTTATGGTGAAAATGTTAATGCTGCAATTACTGAGAAAAACAAACCTGGGACTTGTAAAACAAAACAATAACAGTCTTGTAAACAAGTGTCTGTATGATTGCTCTTGACATTTTAATTTGCCACTTGTTAAAAGTCCATTTTCTTGACCTGAAGAGCCTAAATTTGAATGAATTTGAACATCTCACTGCAGCAAGATTGCTAAAACTACTTCTAAAATGGCATAAATAATACTGACCAAGAGGAGGTATTTAATATACAATCATCTTCACGTAACAATCTGTTGTTTTTGAAGTCAATATTCTTCCGGAGCACGTTTCCAAGCACACCTCTGTGTGTGGGTTCTCTTCGCTGTTGATTTGCTCAAAGTTGCTCTCAGGCTGTTTTTGCTGGGCTGTGCCACAGCCCGGCTGTGTGAAGCCCTGCAGAAGGCTTTGTTAGCCAGCCCAGCAGTTGTCAAATGCTCCTGGTCCTGCTTTCAATTTGCAGTTTTCCAGGGGGATTAGGGAGAGCTGTGCACTTGGGAAGTCGGGGGAGAGCTGTCAGATGTCAGTCAGGGAAGTGAATATGCACGAACTGAGAGCAGCACAGTGGTGGCCCTGGAGCCTCCAGCTCTCTATCAGAGGGTGCACAGAAGAGAACAGAAATAATTCTCACCTTCAGTGCCAGGGTTTCACACGGAAGCGATCGCACAGGCTCTCTGCTGCTTCCAGGATGACTCTGCGTTTGGGTAATACTTCAATTGTCATGTAAATTGTAGAGTAAGCAAATATAAAGTCCCAACATGTGTTCGACTCGCAGAAGATAAGCTTAATTTAACAGTGCTTCTCTCCTGTGCTGTGGGAAGATGCATTGTGATGGTAATTATGCTGCATCTTCTCTCACCAGCTCTACCTCCTTGAGACTTCTGTCTCTGCCAGCTCCCTCTTCCATCTTGCAGAGTTCACCCAGAAGCTGTGATCACTTTTAATTGCTGTGTGGGAGCTTGGTTAATTGTGTGCTGTGCAGAGCTGAAGGACAGGGAGATGTCTGTGTTGCCATTATTCTCTCAGCACATGAACCTGTACCAGTTGTCTGTGATTCATTTTAAATCGATAGTTCTTTAAATGTACGGCAGAAAGTGTGATTTAAAGTCAAATTCATCTAGATACATTTAACAGTGCTTTAAAAAATTTATTACCAGCTGAACTGGTAGCAAAATGGCCGTGCTGCTTATGATTTGGCTGGTATCCTGACTTCCTTGCTTTCCAGATTATTTTTGGATAGTTTGGCAAATCTGTACTTTCAGGCAGTTCAGCACATCTCCTCGTAATACAACATAAATTGAACTGTAAAAACTAATGGACTGGAATACATCAGGGCTTTAAAGACTTATGGCCAATTCTATATATTTTGTGCAGTGAAAGAGGCTCTCAGCCTCAGGTCTGTCATAGGAAAACTCGACCTGAAGTTGAAAAACTATCCAAGCTTTCCTGTAATGGCAGTCTGTCTGCTCTGGGGAATGACCTGGCTCCTCTTGAAATGCAGTACTTACACAGAAATTCTGATTTAATCCCCTCTTTTTGGGGCTAACGTTGTTGCTCTTGCTGAACGTGCTGCACTACGGAGAGGAGAGAAAGGAAAAGGTGTGAGCTGAGTGAGCAATTCAGCAGAGGAGGACAAGTGGCAGGGAGGCTTTGCCAAGCTGCTCAAGTGGTCAGCAAGTGCTTCTGAAGCTGACTTTGAGCCACCTTTGTGCGACAGCAGGCAGACTTTCTTGAGGCAGCAGATGTCCTCTCCTTTCCTGTGCTCCAGAGCTTGTCAAAAGTGGGAATGTGTCGGTTTTAAAGAATGCCATCTCGCTGAGCCATAGCCTGCCCAAATGCCAGGCTGGCTCTGCTTTGCTCTGAGAGCTGCTCAGCTGTACTTTGGTGGCAGCATTTCCTCAGGGTGGGACCCTCTGGAACTGGTGCCACTGTCACTGTCTGTACCCCCAGGGCACTCAAGCTGCCCCAGCCTTTCACTCTGCAAACCCTTTTGACAGAACAAACGTTTCAAACCCCAGCCCGGTACCATCACGTAATTCCTTTGTCTTGGAACCTGGGATGGACATCAGTGCAGGAATTAACTGCTTCGTGTTGGGGATGATCTCATCTCCCTTCCTTGGACCTTTTCCTAGTGCATTTGGTACAAGACCCATCTTGACTGTTTTCTTCCCAGCCTTTTGCTCCACATTTTATTGTCAGCAGTACCAGCCATCTGCACCCCAAGGGAAGCAAGTCAGCTTGGTGTCAGTTATGTGGAAAATAGAAGGAAAAAGAGATGCCCCCTGGCTGGAATAAAATGCCATCAGTTCTACAAGATCCAAGACTGCTGCTGCAGTCATAAAGACATTTTTATTTTGGAGGGGGACAAGGATGACTTTTCTGGGGGTTGGAAGAGTTTTTTATCTGTTCTCTTGATGTTGTTTCATCAGGGCTTTTTGTTTGTTTTTTGTTTTTAACTGAAGCAGTTTCCAGGAGTGCCAAAGACATTAATTATATAGTAACTATAATAAATTATTAATATTAAATAATTAAATATATATTATGTTCCTACAAGTGTAATGGAGACTTATCTGTGACTTGCTACTGATCATTGGTTTGTACATTGACTTGATACAGATGCCTGAGTATTTCACAACTGTAAATGAATTCAGGCTTGCTGCTTACTTTTTAGATAAATAGCAATATAATTCTTTCTAAAGAAAAAAGTAGCTTGCCACTACTGTTTAATAAGTATTTTTTTAAGTACTAGGGCTGCTGAAGTCAGATTTCTGTTATATTTGTGTCTGAGCTGACTGACCTTTTCAGTTGGATTGTCATAGAATCATGGAATACTTTGGGATGGAAGGGACCTTAAAGCCCATCCCATTCCCCCCCTGCCATGGGCAGGGACACCTCCCACTGTCCCAGGCTGCTCCAAGCCCCAATGTCCAGCCTGGCCTTGGGCACTGCCAGGGATCCAGGGGCAGCCCCAGCTGCTCTGGGCACCCTGTGCCAGGGCCTGCCCACCCTCCCAGGGAACAATTCCTTCCCAATATCCCATCCAGCCCTGCCCTCTGGCACTGGGAAGCCATTCCCTGTGGCCTGGCCCTCCAGCCCTTGGCAATTGTCTCTCTCCATCTTTCCTGCAGCTCCTTCAGCTTCAGGCCCTGCAAGGCCGCACTGAGCTCCCCCCAAAGCTTCTCCTCTCCAGGCTGAACAATCGCAGCTCTCGCAGCCTTTCCTGCCAGCAGAGCTGCTCCATCCCTCTGCTCATCCTGGTGCCTCCTCTGGGCTCTCTGCAGCAGCTCCAGCTCCTTCCCGTGCTGGCCCAGGGCTGGGGCAGCTCTGCAGGGGGGTCTCAGCTGAGGGGGCAGAGGGGCAGAATCCCCCTCCCCTGCTGCCCACAGGGGGGTTTCAGGGCTGGGGCAGGGCCAGCTCTCACCTGAGCCCTCACTGTTCAGACAGCAGCTCAGGATCCCTTCCTGAAGCCAGCCAGGAGTCAGGGAGGTCACAGCGAGGACTGGCAGGAGGTGGGACCATGTTTGTCACCTTGGAGCCAGCCCATGGCTGCCCTGGGCTGTGTCCGACCTCTCCTTGCCAGCAGCTCACACGCAGGCAGGGAAAAATGCAGGAATTCTTTCTCAAAAAGCACTGTTGCTCTTTAGTCCCGTTTGGTCAGATGGGTTCTTCAGCTCTCTAAATTACTGACTGCAGACAACATCCACCCTGCAAAGCACAAATTAAGCAATTACAGGTTCAACGTGATCTAAAACCACACAGAAGATGCCTGCAGAGGGGAGTTGGCAATTTCCTTCCAGATCTGTGCATTCCTTGGGCTGGGAACCAAACTGGCTGGAGCTTGTAATGGCCTTTACTTCAGAGCCACAGCAAACTCCAGCCAGGCTTTGCCTCAGCTCTCACAGAGAAGGGAAAGAGGCATCAAAAAAGCAGAACTGTTGCCCTGAATTTACCTGTTCAACAGACAGATTTAAACTGGGGGTGCAGCAGGAATATTTTAAGATCTAGTTTAATATCCCAATATATTTTGTACATCTAATCTTTTGTATTCCATGTACCTGCCTTCTACGAAGGTTATGGCTTGTATAAAACACTAAATATAAATTGTGTAGTGTGTTATAATACTAATATATTCTGAATTTATTAGTTCTCAGTCTATCCTCTGAGAACCTGACAATGAATATTAAATAAAGCTGCTGTCACAAAAGCATTTCACATTATAGCCTTGGATAATTTGTAATATACTGAATATTTTGCATTTAATGAAAAATCATTGGCTTGCATCTACCAGCTCAGAATTAGTTTTGAACCAAGATAGCCAAGGCATTAAATGACTTTATGTCAGTAAGTACATATGGTTTTGGGTTTTCTTTTGTGGAAGTTCTTTTTTTGGTGCAATTCAGACATAACTAATATTTATGAAAATTACTTGTGCAATGAGCTGTTACTGTTTCAGGAATTCTTTTCTTTGTCTTTATGGTCCATAGATTTGTCTCACTTTTTTTTGTGTGTAAATAATTCAAATTATTCTTTTCATTTTAATATGGTCTAATCAGTATGTATCATGCATTTTAATGTAATAAGAGTTTCTAATTATTTAGAACCATTATTAGTTTTCTGAAATTCAAGGGAATTAAATCACGATGATTGTAGTTCCCTCTGGCATTACCGAGGAAGTTCTTAGCACTTCAACCAAATTTCTCAACTTGATTTTCTTAAGATGCTTGGCGGGTTTAAATTAAATTGTGTTAAATTTCAAGATTTTGTCTTTATTTCTGAGAATGGCAAAGATCTGCTCTTGCTTTGTGCCAGTCTGATTGCAAAGAATGGGGTTTGACTTTGCTTTTTTAAAACATGGGTACCATGATTTAAAGATTGTTTGTCTTGTGTCTGCCCATCTCCATCTCCCCCCACCTGCTTTTCCTTTTTGTGATTTTAAATTCCATGGCTGGTGAGGTAGAATGTGGGAGACTAAAGACCAGAATTTTTGGTGAAGTTCAGTTAATGCAGCAACACAAGAGGAGCTGTGAAGTCTTGTTTATCTGCAAAGGTAAGGTTTTATATCACAAGTGATGTAACCATCTGCCCAGTCGTGTGCCTTTGCTCTGGCCAAGAAGCACTGTCCTCAGTACTTGTCTTTTGTCTAAAGAATCCTACTTTGGAGAAGAAAAATATTTTAAAACTGTAATTTTCCAAAAATGCGAATGAAATTAAATCTTTACTGCTGATTGTTCTTACTTGGAGCTGCATATCTAATTCTTAACATTTCCATGCTCCCTGTAGAGCACTAGAATATTGTAAATGTGAAAAAAAAAATGGCACGAGATTAAGGAACATCTGTGGAAGGAAACTGCTTTGCAGACTGCAAAGCACAGGGAGACTCGTGACTCTGGGGGGGGGCACAAGCTGAAAATTGGTAAAGAGGGGGAAGGATTTTGTTCTGTACCTGGCACTGCCTGAAAACTGCCTGAAAACTGCCTGTAATTCTCCATTTCTGGAGGCAGGGTGGAGCTGCAGGCAGGACAGGGTGGGCACAGGTGGCTGTAGGGCTCTGTGCTGGTGCTTTCATGAGCAGGCCGAGTTTAGGAAGTTGGTTTTGCAGGAGAAAAGTCTAAAGCTGAAGACAGGGTTGTAATGGATTGACCTTTCCAGTGATCCACAGGAGGCAGAACTGTGCATCCAGTTGAAGTGGAAGGTTTGAGTGGGTGAGAACATTAAAGGATTGAGGGCTTCACAAGCTCTGACACAAGAAGAAAGGAAATAATTTACCAGGGATTTCATTGGACTTCATCTGGAATATTAGGGACTTCACTGGATTTCATCTGGATTACTGCACAGCTGAAAAAAATTTGAATATTGCCTACAGTATCTTCCAGAGCCTTGGGTGCCTCTGGTTTGACTTGGAAAGCTGCAAATGGAGCAGAGGGGTGAAGGCCCCATGTCTGAGCAAGTGAAACACCCAGGATTCATCTCCCATCGGGGCTGTAACGGGATCAGTTGGACCACTGTAGTGAGATACTTTGATAAGGATTAATCCACAAGAATTTAGGACCACAAAGTACAATCTATATAAAATGGTTTCACATAATCGAAAACCAACAGTGGATGAACCAAATAATTTGGTTTGCCCTCACTTGAGTCCTTCTGTAGAAAACCCTTTGGAGATTCTACGCTCAGACTTCCATCCCACAGTGATGCTCCTTACTTTCCGTGGATGTGGCAGAATTCACCCTGTCCCAGGACAATATTGTAACGCCTCTTTGTTTGATGCACTCTGGATGTGGTTAGAATTGACTCATACTCTGAATTCATCAGCACTGTTTTTCATTTGTAACAGCCTAGAGCTTTGGGAGTTTCAGAAGAATTTGCTTCAGCTTTCTTTTTCATTAGAATTTATTTGCAGCTGAGGGAAATTCCAACAGCCAGAAGCATCATCATATAAATTAATGGGTTGATCCCACCCTGGCCTGGCACAGCTTTGGGGAAAACTTGTTAAACCCTGGAAATACAGGTGTGCCTCTTGCTTCTGATTTTCTAGCTTAATAATGAGAAACTTTGAGGTCATAATTTACAAATGCAAAATGCTGATTAGCTGTTTTAATTAAATTAATAACACCTTAATATGCTTTGTATGCTTTTCCTAGAAAGACTTGGATGATTTCATTGCTTCAGGAAACATGAGGGGTTTCTTTCTTTCTTCCTTGAGACAGTGTTGTGTGCATGTGCTGGGAATGGGAGTCTTTGGGGTGAGGTTGGCAGGTTTTGGGAAGAGTCTGGTGGCTGCTTCAGGTCTGAGCTCTGTCAGCTCCTCCTCTCCCTCTGGTTTTTGGCGCTGTGGCTCACACCATCCCCCAAGGAATCTACCATGGAAGTGCTGTTTTGTGACTTCTGTGTGGGAATTTTTTCAGGTGGATCAGAGAATTTCCACATTTTTCTGGGATGCCTGGTGGCCCAATTGAAGCTGTTGAGCGGCGTGATCTGAACAGAGCTGGGGAAATCCCAGGCCTTTCCACACTGTGCATATTTGAGGATTCAGCCCACAGCTTCTGGTTTCCCTCTGGATGCTTCACCTCTGAACCCTTCCCTCTTACAGACCTCAGTTTATGGGGCTTGGGAAGCCAGGAAAGAGGGCAGGTGCCCACAGTAAGGGCTTTTTGGGTTTAGGGAATGTGCAGGAGAGAGTGAGAAGTGGAACTGGGCTTTCAGAAATCACCTTCAGAAAGTCTGTGCTTAAGAGCCTCTGTGCTACGAGAATGTAAATTTTTATTTCTCCCTGCAGTTTGTTATTACGTCAGGCCAAGGTAGGGTGGTGTGGCTTTAAATCTTCACCAAAGTTTTAGGAATTATTTAGCTTACAGTGCTTATAGGCCTTCCATATATACATATATATATGTATATGAACACAAAGGTGTTGCAACTGCAGTTCTCTCAGAACCCTGCTGCAGCTCCACAGATGTTTTCTCCAAACCCACGAGGCATCAGTTCAGCTCCTCTCACATGCAGCCCATCAGACTTTCAACAACACAGAGCATTCCTCACCCCCATTCACTCTCAGAAAAAGCTACTTTGCTGATAGCAACCTGGTTTTGAGCATAGACGAGGCTGAAGTAATGTCATTGCATAACCTGTCACTTAATGGCTACAATTAGCTGAATGAAATTTCCCACAATGGCTGGAGTTAAAGTTCTAACGGTTTTGCTCTTGGCAAAATGTACACTTTCCCCCTAAGACTCCATAGTTGATTATTAAAAACCTAAGGCATCATTTAGACTTCCCTGCTCATATCTATCATAAAGAAAAATAACATTACATATGTTTACTGCTGTCACCTGCTTCCTTCCCACAATACATGTGTTCTGCAGGATATTAAAAAATCTATGATGCACAAGTGAGTCGTAACAAGAAAAGCAATTACATCTCTATCTTTATTCAGAGCACATAAGGTTTTGGGCTGTTCAGACAAAGATATGACATTTTCAGGCAGACAGTGTTATTGTTCCACACACTGTGCAGTTTAGGATCTTTAATAAGAGCTTTCTCTTGAAAGCTTTTCTAGAATATTTTTGCATCTGTTCAGCTGAGCATTCGTGTGTGAAGGTCCAATGCAGGGGCAGAGGAGGGTTACCCAGAGCAGGAGCTGCTCCTGTCTGTGCAAAGAGCAAATTCTGGGCTCCTGGGGCTGTTGTTGGCAGTGTCCTGTTCAGAGATGGAGCCAGGGGTGGGGCTGTTAATGCAGGCAGAGTTTGTGTTTCGCTGGGCTGTGTTCTCACACTGAGATCCCCCAGACTTCGCCACTTGGAAGTGTGAGGAACAGAGGAATACGTGTACAATCTAAACACGTTTTGCATGTACAGCCCTGCTGTTGTGAGAGGCACACAGCTGATGTCATCTGGACTCAGCCCCTTCAGCTCGTCAGACAGTGGAATCAAGGAAGACCAAGAGCTCAGGGCAGGAGCAGACCTGGATCTCAGCTGTTGAGTCCCCTGTGGATTTGAACAGTTCAAATGGAGCTCCCCCAAAAGGGCTGTGGTGGTGCAGGGGCTGCTGAGCTCTTCAGCTCTCTGGTCTGGGGAACACGAGCCCAGAAGTGACTGAAAGGATCTCTGGTTTGTGCTGCCCAGGTGCACTCTGAGCATGGGTGCCTGCAGGAGGGGGCCTGGAGAGCTCTGAGTGTCATTTTCCCATTACATGAAGCAGTTTTGGAGCGGTGTCTGCTGCCACTTTCTGAGGCTGTGTGGGTGTTTCGTGGCTCTCAGCCATGTGGTTTTCCCCATCAGGAGACTCGACTGTCCCTGGCTGGCACCATGAGGGAGATCCTAAGGATTAATCTTCTTTAGTGCTCCTCTGCATCACGTGCAGGTGTCTGTCCAGTGTCTTTCTAGTGAGAAGTGCTGGGACCTGAGAAAGCAAACAGAAGGGCTGCCTTTCAAAGCTGGATTTTCTAACTGATAATTTGTTAGCTGTCTTCACTGGGCATTCTCTTGTTTGTTCTATCTGCAGAAAAACTCTTTTGCAAGACAAACCTGGAGGTTCTGCAGGACAGCACAAACGTAGCTCTGTAAATCTGTGTGAGGTTTGTTTTCAGTGGGCAGAGGAGACTGAATAAAAGGGCCTGTATAAAATACACCTATTAGGAGAATATTTTCAAATTGTTGTCGCAAGAACTGTTCTGATTATTATGATATTCATTCATATGGCCATGAGGAACCAGTGGGAACAATTCTCAAGTGTTCTTTCAGTCCCCCGAGGACTGACAGAGACATTTTGAAGTATTTTACTCTGTAGCTGTGATGCAGCAGCCACGCAGTGCAATGCAGAAGCCAGAGTTTTATGGATGTGTGGGTCAGTGCAGGTTAAGCCGTCAGAGTCTGCTTTTGAACTGCATCATTACTTAGAGCACCGAGTGGCACCGAGTGGGGGCTGAAATTGCTGCTAGATGTGGGATTAATGGCAGGAGCTAAAGTTGCTAGTCTGTCATGCAGACATTAATGGCTGGGTGGGATCATATTTAAAATGATGTGTGTGGATAAAAAGAATGCTTCTCTGCTTGTTATGCAATCTTCATGCAGCCTATAGAGATTGGACTGTGTTGCTCCCCAAACAGGGGGGAATGACAGGGATAAAACTCAAAACCCAACAGAACCTGCTTAAATTGTGGTGTTATATATCGTCATTGCTTAAGTAGGGTGTAGTGTGGAAAAAAAGAGCCTGTATGTATATTTTGCCCTTTACAGATAAGTAAATTAAATGCCTTATTGCAAGCAGGTTTTGGTTGCTCTTAGAATGAAAAAAAAAGGGTAAAATCAAGTCCAACATCTGCTGGGTTTGCTCAGCCAAGAACTTGCCTTTTAAGCACAATTGCAGGAAAAAGCCCAAGTGCTAAGGTCAGCAAGCAGAGGAGGCATCACTTCCCAGTAGATGTGTAGGTATACTGGTATTTTCAGAATATCTCTACATACATCTCTATGTGAGGTCTCTTTGTTTCTGCCACATACCAAGATTTTTGAAACGAAGAAGCTGTGTTCTGCTTTTCCATTGCAGAAATCATTGCATTCTGTATTTTTCCTGTGCCTGGGGGACCCTCTCTTTGCAGGGTACCAGGCTGGGGGAAGCTCTCCCTGAACTCCCGGGGCACCACAGTTCTCTGTGGCCACTGCTCAGAACGAGGGAGAGAAAAACAGCCTTATCAACAGGTATAAGGTGCTGTGGAATTCCCCTTTCAATTGAAACTTGGCTGTTCATTGTTCTCTGCCAAGGCCAGTGTGTTCTGCTCCAGGTGGGGAGGGTGGCAGAGGGGTGGGACATGCTGGGTGTGTTTTTGGAAAGCCCGGTGAGAGCTCACCACTGTAGTTCCTAAAGATTATCTATGCACAGGGGTGATGCTGGTGTGAAGCACCCTCACACAGGGGCAGTTCGTCCCTAAACCCCTCCCCTCTGTTGTGAGGAACCCCTCTGGGGGCAGCTCAGCTTGTGTCCACATTTGTGTTTGGAGAACCTCGTGGCGCTGGAAGCGCAATGTGAACATAAACCACTCGTGACTGACCTCCCTTTCCTCCCCACAGAGCCCCAGCAGCTGATGAAAGCCCTGGGCCAGCTGGTGTTGCCCACAGAGCATCCAGCTCTGCCTGAGCCCAGCAATGGCTGGGCAGGCCCTGCTGGTGCTGCAGAGGATCCGGTGTCGCTGCCCCGACGGGCGCTCGCCGCGGGGAGCTGGGCATGGATGCTCACCAAGGGCTCAGTTAGAGGAATCTGCTGTCCAGAGCTCCAGACCTCCTCATGTCTCTGGGAAAAAAGCTCCTGCCAGGTGCTGCTGATGTTGCTGCTTTTTGGCTCAGTGCTCAGCCTCCTTCTTCCGGGCTCATGTCCAGGAGTTCAGCATCAAGGGTGTTTTCTGGGCAGTAATAACAATAAAAGGCCACAGTCCATGGTGACATGGCTGTGGTGACCTTATCTATCCATTGTGAACTGCCCGTGGGGCAGCCTGAACCTCCTCTGGGCTCAGGAATGCAGTGCAAGGACAGTTTTACATTCACTCCACCCTTGGAGTTTAGTACTGGTGATACAGAGGGAATGCTGAGAGTAAGTGATGGCAGCCCCAGAGTGACCAAGAACCATTTATATCAACAAAATAACTATTAATATAAAATTGTCTGATAAGAATAATTTATGAATTTAATTTAGCTTTTCTTAAATTTTAATTTCCTAACAAGAAACTAGTTTATACATGTTTAATAAAGGTCTAATATCCATAAATTGTGTAGCTGTATTTATTTTAGGAAGTTGTGAGGACTTGATTTTAAAACAAAACTGTTTCTTCATAAAATACTATATTGATAATCCATGCAAATAGGAAGAAGTTGTCTTTGGGGATGAATCCAGACAGGTGGATCTTAGGACTGAAAAAAGGCTGCATGAAAATTGCTTGAAATCTGCCATATCTACATCATATTTCAAGTGAATTGCAAACTTAGTTTGCTTGTGAAAAAAACCTGAGTGTTTTTTAAGTCTGCACCAAAAAGATTCATACTGAACACACACACACACACACAAAAGCAGTTCTGGGCACTCAACCCTAGAGCTTGCATTTTTCTCCAAATTTTAATCATGATTAAGTTCAAACAGTTTATTTTGCCTAAGACTTCTAGCTCAAGTCTTGTTAAATGAAAAACTAAACAAAATCTCATAATCAATCCTCTGGGAGACCTTTCTTCACTCAGCTTTCCTAGGAAGCTAAAATAGAAAGAGGAGGCCATTAAACATGGTAGCTGGTATAAAAATTGAGGCTGGAAGAGCAGAGGATGAAGATGTTGAGAAAAAGCTCTAGAAGCTACAAATTGAATGGACATTTTTGTACTTTTGATGACACATTTTGCCTGATCAAACAGGGACACTGTGGATACGAGCCATGCCCTCGGGAGCTGCTGCAAAGACCACTGAGGCATGGCCACAATCTGAGTTTATACAGCTCAGGGTGTGCTCTGTGTGCCACCCTTGGGCCAACTAATGCTGATTTTTTCCGTCTCTCTCTGTTCTTTGTTAGTGACAGAGACAGGCAGAGAGGTTTGAGTGAGGTGCTGACGCTGAGGGATTTTAGCTGTGAGGAAATCGGGGCTCCCGGATTCGCTGGGACTGAGAATCTCAGAGCTCTCAGCAGAGAACACCAGAGAGATGCAGGTTGATGGAACAGCTCAGGGGTGCTGCTGGAGGGGGCGTCAGGAAGGGAGCTCCTGCAGGAGGGGTCCCAGAGTGTGGGTGCCCTCAGTGTGTGGGTGCTCTTAGTGTGGGCTCTCAGGGTGTGTGTGGGTGCCCTCAGTGTGTGGCTGCCCTCAGGGCGTG